>HE670133.1:0-37903 GCA_000313835.2 Heliconius melpomene melpomene
GCCGAGACTGTTTTTATTTTCCTCTATGGAAACAAGACAAAGCACGGTGTTGAGTTCGGCCACTCAACACTGAATGTCTCGTAAATTTTACAATAGGTAGGACACGAAAAAAGTGATATTTTTGTCCCATCTGTTTACATTGTTATATTAAAAAGTCAATCGTTTTAAGTTAAGTGGTAATTTCTAAATTAAAATATTTTTTATTTAAATAGTCACAGAGCAGGTTCTTTTTAATCGCCAAGTTCCGGCAAGCTAAACTTAACAATATAATTAATTATTCTTTAACGTCACAAATTATTGTTTTTATAGTTACTTAAAATTTTGGTAGTGACAAACTTAGTAATAAATTGAGAAATTTATTGTAATAGAAACAGGTTCATAAGTACGAATGTTAGTCATTACCTCTGCGGCCAATTCCGTAGCATCGGAGCTTAACTCCTCCTTAGTATCGAGCTGCAAGTCACACTCCTCCACCGGCCAGTACACGGGGTCGCAGGCGGCGTCGCACACGGCGCGAGGCGGGTCCTGCGTCACCTCCTTGCTGGCGGTCCGCTCCACCTCGGCCCGCGCGGCCTCCAGCTGCGCGCGTAGTGTCCGCTCGATTTCACTGTGAGCGTGTAATCGTGCTCTGCTTTCTGCGACTTCTTGTTTTAAAGTGTCTATTGTATCCTAGAATAATAATAAATATTTATATTAATTATATGAAGCCGTCGTGGCTGAGGCACAGCGACTGTAAATGTGACGAATGTGGGTTCGATTTTCATTTGCAGGAGAATTGTTTACTATTTTCATTTCCTCGCTCTGGTAAGATAACATTGAGTTTTGTCACTCGACACGCAACTTCACAAAAATTCAGAGGAAAGTGAGAAACAAAGAGTTTTAACACTGGGTCCCCTCTGCCTACCCTATTATATGTCGGCATATAATAAAAAAATATTTTCATTAACAAAAAAATATACCTAATGATATTATTATATTTCTCTTCCAATTATAATTATATTTAGGTTTAATTAAAATAATAACGTACCTTTAACCCTTTCACATCACTTGCAAGTGCGGATACCTCTTCAATGTGCGCAGCTTGTAGACGAGCATTAGCTTCCTCCTTGGACGATACTTCCATCTCTAGCTCTGAGATCTTGCTCAGGCATTCGGCGACTGCAAATTTTAAATATTAGCTAAGACTCTCCATTACCCACTTTCCGCCGATCCTATTTTCTTCGTCTTGTTGCCAGAGTGAGGAAATGACAATATTAAATATTTCATTTCGCCGAGTGGGAATCGAACCCATAATGGTCACGTTTACAGTTACACGCTTGGGCCATTGCGCAACGATGGCCTAAATAAACATTACTAACATAATATAATATTTTTTGCTATCACTGCACTGGTAATATCCAAATTACGCAACTGCTAAGTATTACGTCGTGTATTTGGTATTTTCTCACATGATTGCAGTTGTATAAATTATAAGCAAAATTATATAGCTAAACCTATTTAGTGTATATCTACCGTTTATTTTCAATTAAAATTAAAACAAGTGTGGTTCACATTGATTGCTATTAAAAAAAATATTTAGCTGTTTATCGAATTACTAAAAAGTATTAGTAAGAAGACATTCTGGTTTAATTAAAAGGATAACTTAAAACCATAGTATATTTATTATTTACTGGTATCTAAGTCCTTCTGCGCGCGTTGCTGGCGGTCGCGGTCGGCACGGGCGGCACTGCTCCTCTCCGCAGCGGCCACACCACGCCATCGCTCGGCCTCTTGCCGCCATGACCCACTATTTAATGCGTCCAACTGAAAAAGTATAATAGTCATTAATATATTTTATCCATTGTAAAAGAACCATCTATAGATCGTTCTGTTTTTTTTCATCGAACAATTTCTATACTTCACGACGTTAGTGTATGTGCCCAACTGGCACGCTCAAAGGCCATTTAATTAAAGAACTTCACTGAATTAGATTTTGATTTGGTCCCGATATGATTTGCTGTCATAAATTATTACATATACTTACAAAAAAACTACTACTTCCCTCTGTCTACCTTCTTATCTGAAGAATATATATAGTAAACTAAAAAAAAAACGAAAAACCTACCCGGAACACAAGATATTGCACAAGAACCCCCAACGCTTCTACTCCTTTAGCAGCGTGAGCGAGGGCTAAAGAGTGCTCGCGTGGCTGTACTGGTTGAGGAGCGGCCAAGGGCGCTGGTGGAGATCGCACGGGTTGCGGAGTCTGTACCCGCTTGCCTCGCGGCCCCACCGCGGCCGTCACGCGCGGCGGCTCTGGAAAAGATACACATCTATGACACATCTGCATATGATAAAAACTAAATTTAATTCCGCATAGAGTTAATGTAGTAATGATTATTATCATTTGATCTAATATTTGGCACAGTAATTGAAAAATATGAGTAAAGTCAGAGGCTGTGCCAGTGCATTTTTGAAAGTTTAATAATATGTTATTTTAAAGTTTTATAAAACATTACGTAATATGCTAATATTTTTATTGTAATGCGTATGACATTACATAAGTGTTTCATGCCCGCTTACGATGTTATAGTCACTAATATAAAATTAACTTTGGTTATTCATAAAAGTAATAAAAATCTTGTTTGAACATAAATACAGGGATAAACATACATACATATTTAGGTACATACATATGATAACCGAAATCGTACATATTTAAATGATTCCACATCTCGTATTCTTTGTGCAAATTAAAACTTTTTAAGTCTTATTCATTTTGTTATACTCAAAAAAAAATTAAAAGCATATGTAAAATTTAAATAAAATTTTGTACTATCGAAAAAAAATACATTAAAAATTAAAATATCAGTATAAATAAATGAAACAATGTTTTTAACACCGTATGTGGAGAAGACTTCACAAATTAACACGCTCTAGCTGTTTGCATTTGAGTTGCACAATCTATTCTCACGATATGGGGGGAACAATAATGATGCGGCTATACTACAATAGCATACAAAACGGCAAACAGACAGACATTACATACACATTGTAGGAGAGTTCCGTCGTTTCCTACCGATACTATCTCACTTCAGAAAAAGCTTTGTTTAGCTGAATCTTAATACAAATGTGTTTTATCTAGCATCAACCCCGATTATAGTAGTCCAAGTCGACGCTAGAACAATGTATTTACACTTTCACAAATTATACACAAATCGCTATAAATAACGGCCGTTATTATCTACGAATACTCAAGATGTTGAACGTTTACAACGCTATAGTACTCTAATTGTTTTAGAATTTGTTTATACTTTCATAGCAACAATGGAATTAATTGATTTTTTTAAGTAAACATACGTTAAAATGTTTTCCCTAAAATAGATTCTCTTGTAAGTGAAACATTTTTAAATGAGAATAGCGCTTTAAAAATAATAAACTATTTTTTTAAATAATAAAAAGAAATATCGGAAGACAATTCAGCCCTTTTACATATAGCGTTACGGCACGAAGAGAAATCGCCAGTATTTAATATTACATTCACGAATATTAATCAACTTACGCACTTTCAATGCATACGAGTACATGTAACTAGTGGACTTAAACACATACCTAAAACGATAGAGCGAGGTGCATGTATACCTGTAAAAGGATTTTAGAATAAAATCTAACATGCCATTTCTTCGTAGAAACAACATTACGCGAAGTACTTTCATTGCATTTACATATAATTTTGTCAAGCTGCAAACTCTCTTTTGCGTTCCAATGACTAAATGTAGAGAAAATATTATGTAAGATTTTAAATAATTACCAAATCCTTTGTAATTTAAGAATATTAACAAACAATTGTTTTAGTGTTATTGTAGTAACAGTACAGACTTATACCATTAATTCTCGATTATAATTATAATACTATATATAGTAAAATTATTAACAAATCTAAAAAACCCAATTCTATATTAAAATGTATTATAAATACGGAAACTCATTAATTTCTTGTAAAAATGTACCATGAAGCGTTTCCCACGCGCTTCATTGGAGAATCCTGTAGAGGTCCACGCGTCATTAACCACAAGACACAACGAGTCCCATTTCCGTTTCCATCATGAATAGATTGAAAAAATACACCATCCAAACTTTTTAGCTATTTACTACATCACTTCCGGTAAATAATCATACATTTTTATTGACTTTTTGTTTGACATTATATAATAGTTTACAGTACTTGGGATAATAATTGAAAAATATATATATACCTACATTATTTTTTAAACTGTCCCTGTATAACTTATATTTTTTTGTATCCAATTAAAAATTAAATAATATAGATAGTCGTAATGTAATCAGGTAATTAATTATAAGAAGTTATGTCGGAATTGTAATTTTTAGATGGCTAGTGATGGGTCAGCCCTCGACAACAAGTGCGTGGGCACCAATTGAGAGCGGTGAAACGTCAAATTAACAAACAGACAGGGATGCCATTGCTTTAACGGGAACAATACTCATTCATAGAACATATAAGTAAGTCAAATTTTCTAAGAAATAATTATAATGTAAAATCGTATACCTACCTAAATATTAGTCGATACTCAACACACAATGCCTTCCAAAATATCGGAAGAAAAGGAGTGTCTTAACACTAGGTTCCCTTTGCCTATCCTTTTTTGCGGAATACAACGTGAAGCTGATTTAATGTTTTTATTTATTTGTTTCTATGTAAATTGACCATTTAAAAGTGTTTGTAATGGAATAAATAAATAAAGAATATTTTGATATTGATATAAAATTTGCTTTACACTAAGTTATATTATCTGTGTTAATTTAGCTGATATAATACAAACTTAACGGTGAATAGACGTTTACTCAATTATAACATGAACCGTTTATACCTTTTGTCACAACCCTATTAATGTTTTAAGCTAACGCGCCTACGCGAAAAGTTATGCAGACCAAATGAAAAATGTCATATATCCTAATTTTGTAACGTTAACATCCAAAATTCTAATATTAAATGTTAATCTTTATATTTACATTAACTATAATGAAATAGTATAATAGGAACTGTCAAAACAGAACTGTAAATATCTCTTTTAGTTTCACAGCAAAATAAACAGACATACATACGCCATTAGCAACTGATGATGGTCAGTTTGGTTCACGTTCAATGAGTTGTCTTACTATCCTACTTGTGGAGTAGGGTAACGGATTTGCCGTAAATGCAGCGTGAATACAGAATCAGTTTATAACTACAATAAATTGATCGATGAACACATTTCGAACACCTGCTCGGTACGTGAGATACATAGACGTGTTTAATATACACAATGGTATAAGGTAAAACTGTTGTAATCGCATAGATACGAAAATATATAGTTATGCTTACTAAAAAACCTATTTAAGCATATTTGTTATAATATACGTGTTAAGTGATTTCTATTTCATAGAACAACTGTCACAGTTTTTTTTCTCAAACGTGTTATTGAAATATAACAATTCTTTCTATAATTTTGCTTCACGCAGTACCAGTGCTTAGTCTACTCTTGTTAGCCACTTTGCTCTCCACTTTACGCCCAGTTCCAAAATATTGTAAAATATTATCAGAACCCAACGGCGCACATTGAAACATTACACGATTACTGTTATTTGATCCTTCAATATTTTTTTTGTAATCTATCCCTATTAAAAATGCACACATATGTATAGGTATACATATTTCCAATAATGTCTTGCCTCACAGTTTCTGCGAATAGTCGAAAACTTGAACGTGTCCTATCACCAATTTCACAATTTTATTTGCATTAGTATCTTATAGTTCTATAGAATGAATGAGAAACCGGCTTATATTAAACATTTTTTTTAAATAATGTATAAAATTTTTTATCAAGTAACTTTAAGTGAAATTGTCTTAATAGTTGGATTCAACTAATTTGTTTAAATAATAAGCAAAGGCAAATGAAAAAATCATGGATTTGTTTTTTGCATATACGGCAAAAAATGATAGGCACCTTAGTGAATATTGTACTTTCCGATACTAATATTAATATATTCCAACACTCAAAGAAATAACAATAGATATCAAACTTAAAAGAAATAATCGTCTTCTCATATTAAAAAGAGGAATTATATGAAACGTTAACTGTTCATTTCCGCTGATATTTGTATCACGTACCTGAGCTATTAATACACATAAATCTATTCGTCGCGTCCAGCGTGTAGTGAGATTCACAAATCTAAAATTAGTTTGTTTGTATGTGTGTCAGGGGGCCGCGCGTAGTCGGCCATCCGCCCTAAAAGGGTCATCTTGCTGAACAAATGTCACAATTTGTTAAAGATGTGATTAAATAATTAGCTCCGAAAAGTGTTGAGAAACTCCCAGTGTTGAGACATTTCCATTACTCATTTTCCGCTGAATTCTGAATGGCGGAACTAAACGCCCATTTTTCTTTACCAGAACGATTAAATTAAAGTATAAAATGTTTGATTTCCTCGAGTGGTAATAGAACCCACAACGCCCCTGCGCCACGAATGACCTCAAAATGTGCAAAATATTAATTTGCTAGGAGCTTTATTAGGGCTGACACATATTTTTTTATAAGGCCAACATATTTTCGTTTATAAGGCTGAGCTAAGCTAATAATGGAGATTCCTTTGTTTAAACTAATATTTCTTGTTACGGCCGAATTGACCATTAAAGACTATTTATTATACACGTTTCTTACAATTATGGCGGATTATATGATTCACATTTGAGCTTTAACGTCTGCAATAAACCTGTCATCGTCAACTAACCGCACACAAAAGCACATTATTCGCCCCTTTTCTTGGAAATAAAGAAAAGAGTAATATATCTTTACTAATGTGCATTATTTTATCTCGACTTCATCACATAATTAGATTATGATGTCCACATGTGTATTTTGTATCTAAATTTGCAGTTTATTTCTTATAGATAATATATTTAATAATTTAATTAAAAAGAGGATGACAGAAATAATTAAATTTTTACATACATAGGTTATAAATCAAGAAGGACAATGTGAAAATCTATTGTTCGCCTAATAGAGTCGTCAGTTACGGCAATATTAACGAAATATTCAAATTATTTATTCATTTAATCTTTTTGACCATGTGTTGCAAGTTTTCTGCCAATGGAATTAAAATAAAAACTGAGCATAACTGTATTTCAAGGATATGAAAGTTGATTTCGCACATGTAGGTACATACATTTTTATATGCGTGAAAAATTATAATAATAGATATAGCATACTGACTTCCTCCATTATTTAATTTAAATGGTTTATTCGTATCATATGTATATCTCCCCAAGCCTTAATATTTTTAATATAGTACATTTAAAAACTTACCGTCATATATTGTCTAACAAGATCTGAACAAAATTGAAATTATAAATATAAATATTGTTTTGGGATGAGTTTGAACTTAAAATTATAGCGTTTATTCAGCCATATTCGAATGGCAACACTCATGCATTTGGAGTCAAAAATAAAAAATAAAACAAATGTAAACGTCATTCTATCGTAGTAATTAAGGGCTGAAGGGACGCGGGAAAGCGATTGTGTTGATTAAAGATATATTCATATAGATATATTTCAAGATGAATCACCGTACTTGACGACTTTCAGTCTACCGCTTGTAAGACTTGAGTTTCAAAAAGCAAAACGATCTCGATTTCGTCATACTATGATATCATCTTGAAATTTTGTAAACAAGTCAGATTTTATATGCAGTAAATATAGAAATAGGTAATCCTAAAAAGTTTCGGATATAAAATAGAAATCAACAAGTGTTTATTTAAGATTGGTAATTAAAAATGTTATTCATGTTTAAATTCTAAAATGTTCTGTGTTTATGTGTAATAAATAAATAATTACGTAGAAAATAGCAAAATGACATAAAACTAAATGCTTATTTATAGTATACTGTCTTATATAATAAAAACGAGCTAACGAAAGTACATTGACTTTTGCGTGAGAAAAGATCGAATGTGGAAGTAGACTTAAAAGGACAAGTGGAATAATGCGGAAATTGGCAAGAAGTTTGTCGAACTTCAAATTAGAAAATGTTATGTTTTATAAAAGTTTTAACTTTTATTATTAAATTTAACTAATGCCTACTTAATATTAGTTTAAAATTATAAATACGAAACAAATTTCGTCTATTTAGTAATTAATAAACTAATCTTCCAACTCTCAAAAGACAAGCAACCTTTAAACTTGAACATTTATAATTTTGTCGACTAACAATGATGATCGTCAGAATGGCCTCGATAACAAATAAGCAGGTATTGTGTTCCGTGCCCTCCCTGGCAGTGGTCCAAAATTAATATAAAATTGAACGACGACACACCAGCCAAAATAATATAGAATTAATACACGGAGGAGAATAACTAACGCCATAAGCCCTTACTAACGCTTGCCATATTTTGAAAAGTGAGGACGTACTCATTTTCAGACACGAGGACAGATTTTAAAAAATTGGTTTATGTCGAGTTCTTTCTTTAAGTGCACCTTATGTCAGTTTACTAAGCGTTTATTAATCAATTTGAATTTTTTCAGGCAGAATTAACGAATAAAGAGTAAATTTTCCGTTATTCATTAGTTACATAAATTAATGTTTTGTAGATCGTTTATAATACGAGGTGTGTTCAAAAAGTAAGGTGACTTTGTATTTTTAAGAAAAAATATTTATTTATTTATCAATATTTATGTTGTCCCCTTCAAAGTAATCCCCCTCAGATACAATACACTTATGCCAACGGTTTTTCCAATCGTCAAAGCACTTCTCATAAGCACTTTTCGGTATAGCCTTGAGCTCTTCCAGCGATGCAGTCTTTATCTCTTCAATTGTTGCAAATCTCCGTCCTTTCATAGGTTTCGATATCATAACCATATACCCATGATTCGTCACCAGTTATGACCCTTTTGAGTAAATCTGGGTCGTCGTTGACGTCATTCAACAGTTCTTGAGCGATGCTCATGCGACGGTTCTTTTGGTCAAAATTTAGCAATTTCGGAACAAACTTCGCTGACACACGTCTCATGCCCAAAACCTTAGAAAAAATTTCATGGCACGAGCCAAGCGATATACCAACATCCTCAGCAACTTCTCTGATAGTGATTCGACGATTTTCCAGAACAATTTTCTTCACTGCTTGAACGTTTTCATCAGTTGTTGACGTGCTTGGGCGTCCAGAGCGAGGCTCGTCATTGGCATCTTCCCGGCCATCTTGGAAGAGTTTGTACCACTTGTAAACATTTTTTTTACTCAAAACAGTTTCACCGTATGCCACTATCAACATTTTAAGTGTTTCGGAGCACTTTATTTTATTTTTTACACAAAATTTGATGCAAATCCTTTGATCCATATTTTTCGATAGCAAGAAATCGCCGAGCACGCAAAACACTTATAACCTTTACGCCTCTCCCAACCAAACAAAAAATGCTATACACTTGAAACTTGGTACAGATGTTCGGGAAGAGTGTACCAACATAACAAAATAAAAAAATCGATAATCGAAAGTACGTTGCCCGCCAAATTTGAAAAGTCACCTTACTTTTTGAACACACCTCGTAAATAAAGATTGTTAAATTCGTTATAATTAAAAATAATCTTTTATTCATATCCTTATTACATTATAACATATAGCCTTACTGTGACAGGCCTATTCTTACGAATTTAATATAATTTTTGTCCCAATAATGCTATCTTATACTGCATTTTATGAAAGATTTTAGCGACTTATAATGTTAAATATTAACATAAGCAAATGATTTACAAGCTACAGCACTCTATAGCTTACAAAATATATTAACGAAATACAGCCTTACAAAACAGATATGCCATGCCATATTTCATGTGAATATATATGTATAATAAAGTAAATGTAGTAAACACCATAGTTTATAGCTTTTGGTCATGCAAATGTACTGTACTTCAGTAAGTCTAATTTGATAGAACAACTTGCATAAAGAAGGTCAAGGTCTGATAAGTTTATAACGTTTTAATTAACGATATTTTTTTTAATATTTTTTTTATGCACAACATAAATAATGCCGAGGTATAAAATATATAGTACTTATTCTTTCCAAAAAAAATAAAAAAGAAATAAATAAGCTATATTTATTATGCATAAACAAATTTTTAGCCAAGATATAAGATTTGATTTTTGGAATAATAAAAGTATGAAATTTAAACAAAAAAATATACTTCAAATTTGTACCACACAAGATAGAAAGTACAGAAAACTTATAACAACAGGTAAAAAATTAGTATTACTTTTAATAAAATGATATTATAAATTGTAGTTTACCTTTTGTTTTACAATATAAGGTTGTTAATCATAATGTTACTATGGTTTTTTTTAAAGATTTTTTTGCAAAATCGTTTATTGGAATGTGTATCAAAATTATTCTATTTTTAGATAGACATTTTATAAACGAAATAATTAACAGAATACAGAACTATTTAAATATGTAAATTTAATAATCGACAACATCCATTTAACATGTGTGTAGTAGAGGCATTCCAAAGAAAATATAACTAACTATTAAGCATAGGTTCCGCATCATTGCCGACACCATCACCAGCTCACATTGCAAATACTGATCGGTTGTCAATGTTTTAATAGACCGTGAATAGAAAAAAAAACATTCTAAATTCTAAATAAAATATAAAATTATTTAATAATTTTAAACAGTATAATAATTATGCCATTTTTTTTATGTTTCGTACTCAAAAATTAGTCCACTCTATAGTAAATCTTATAAATAGTAATAACATTTTTATTAAAAGCAACAACCTAGTTTTAGAAATTAGATCTAAAATCTAAGTACTTTAAAAAACACCGTAGAAGGCTTAAAACATGTAAACGAGCTTTTACTCAAGGTTACTTAAGGCCAGAGTAATTAACTTTCAATTTTATCATGTCATTTAACTATTATGGTTATTTATTTAAATTTTAAATTATATATTAATTATATATGATAGATAGTTCTTTGACATATAAATATATTGTGTATATATTATGCACATTGCACAACCACAATGATCTTCTCATAGCCAATTACAAGCGTATTAAAATATTATGAGTTAAATAATATCTTTATAAATTATAATAGAATCAACGATAGCGCTATAGTATTTAAAAAACATTTATTATTATAATCTAGGTATAAGCCCATGGGACATGTCAATAATAAAATATATATGAATTGTTTTTTGTATGTGTATTTCGTTCACACATAGTTTCTACATTTATTTTATATTTAATTGTTTGATACTAGAAGTTTATTTATTTTTATGGTATATACTAAAACTATATGGAGTACAATCATACAAACTGACCTCGTCCGTCGACAAACATTTGTATAAATAATGCTAGCTCATGTCATACACCAAGCTTAATCCGATAGCACAGAACACTTCACCATAACACCACATTTTGCCAATGTCCGCAGCCAACGTTGGCTGAGGAGGTTTCGCTACGAACAAACGTACAACACAAATAAACGTGGAAGGAGTCTCGTGCGTGTGCCCAGAACAACGCTATATGTTAGACTGGCGCGCACCGTATACTTCCAACGGTATGTTTCCTTCATTAACATTTAAAATAAATATCTACTTGAGTTATTTTAA
Organism: Heliconius melpomene melpomene; assembly: GCA_000313835.2. Lineage (NCBI taxonomy): Eukaryota > Metazoa > Arthropoda > Insecta > Lepidoptera > Nymphalidae > Heliconius > Heliconius melpomene. Next base: position 11,635 of record HE670133.1, read on the forward strand.
TACTTTTTAAATATAATTAATATATATTTTGAATAATTTATATTATGTATGCTAATTATCATATAGCAATCAGGCGTTTCAATGGATTTTTAAGTGCTGTACAAATATTACCTTTGTAGTTATGGAGTAGGATGGCTCTAACAATTAAGATAAAGTGTACCTACTAAATGCACATTTTTAAGCATTTCGAAGATATTACTTAAAATTTATGTTTTTTGTTTTATGTATGTAACGTTTCTATACTTTGAGGCCGTAATGGTGCACTCGCTAAGCTCGTAGGCTTCTGACTGTAACGCGACGGTTTTGGGTTCAATTCCCACTCGAGGAAATGAATTATTATGTATTTCCCCGAACAATGCCTCGATAATTTTCTATAAATAGTTTGTGAGGAAAGGAGAACATTTAGAAGCAATTACAATTTTTGTAGAAAAAAAATATTAGTGTCTTTAAAATTCTGGTAGGCTCTTAATAATAAGGTCTGAAATCATAAATAATTGAAGTTTTATGCCTTGCAAAAAAATAAATGTACAAATAATTTTAATGCTAAATACACATTTTTTATTCCTTAAGATATGGGGAGTTCAATGACCCGCTTTGGAAAGTATAAAAGATAAGAATATTTCCACCCAATGTTTTTGTCTCTTCGTGTCATAATAATAAATATATATATTTTACAATTTTCTAGTTCTTATATATTATGCTAACTTATACTTATGTTATTCTGTTTTTATGCATATATCGTTATTTATATGTTTAAACCAACAATTATTCTTTATATATCAATAATTGTGCAATGAAAGTCAACTCGGTGTCATATTATTTAGGTTAAAATTAATATAAAAATAGCAGGCAGTTATATATAATTACCAAAAGTCTATTACAGAAGGACGTACATATATTACGCTTTAATTAAGATGCAATAGAGATATGAGCACCGGAAGCAAAGTGGACGTGCTCCCATAAAGGTCGGGCGAGTACAGTCGAACCATATCAAGGGCAATTAAATTAGCATCGAAAGTTTCTATTTTTAAGTAATAAAATATTTTATTACTTAAGATGAATGAGGCCAGTCGTGGCGCAGGGAAACAAGCGTGTGACTGTAAATGCAACAGGTTGTGGATTCGATTGCCACTGGAAGAAATGAAATATCTAACATTTTAATTTCTTCGCTCCGCTGTCAAGTCAAAGCACGGTGTTGAGTTCAGACACTCAACACACAATTCGTCCAATTCGGCGGAAAATGGGGAGCGGACTTTTAAGCTGAAAAAAATTCTAAATTTCTATTTTTAATTAATAGTTTTTTTATTTTACCTTGCTACATTTTTTGGGATAGTGTTTTTCCTTGGTATTGTGATAATCAACCAGCTACTCAACGCAAAGCTCAACTTTTCCGGGTAAGCATTGGTCTATGGTCTAATATATTTGACACTCATCAGAGCAAAATAAAAAATATATTTAAATTTTCGAAAACTATGTAAAATATCACAAAAGAAATTCATAATTGTGTAAGATATTTTTATTATTTTTCTGAAGATATGTAATATTATTTTTGGAATAGCAAGCACGTAACAATTTTAAACTATTCCTTGGCCCTTCATAATTAATGGCAGGTAGTAAAACACAAAACAAACGAAACGGAAGTCATTAGTGACGTCTAAAGAATGTATGTAAGTACATTGACTAGTGCATATCCGTTAGTTCCGTATGGATACGCATAATCTATAATTTGTCTATCGACTATGATCTTTATCTCCTAAAACATAAGATTCAAAATGTTGCATGCACATTCTAATACTGTTATTGAAGTGACAGCAACTTCTTCGTGAACAATACAATATAATATGAAGACAGTAGGATATGTATTGCATACACGTATTATAGTATAACCATAGTTTGTATTATTATAATTTGTATCAAATTATTGAGCGCATTTTCTCATGTGAAAATTGCTGTCGCATCCGTATAGAAATCTTGAATAATAAATTTTCATATTTTTTTTTTTTTCAGTTTCACGCTGTATCCCACACACAGCAGGGTAGGCAGAGGGAACCTAGCGTTAAGACACTCCGGTTCCCATTTTCCGTTGATTTCTGAAGGTATTAAGTGTTGAGTGGCAGAACGCCGCGCTTTTCCTCGACACCAGAGAGAAGAAATGAAAATTTTAAATATCTCATTCGTTTGAGTGGGAATGGAACTCGCAATCTGTCCCGTTTTGTCACTTCTGTGCCCCTGCACCACGCCTGGCCTCACATTTTTATATAATGGAACTTGCAAAATTGATATATTTTTCTAACAATGCTACTATAAAGAAAATTTTACAAGTTAAATGTGCCTACACACACGAGTCTCGGTCCGCTGCTTTCATCCAACATGGAGGCATACATATGCATGGCATGAAAACTTGACTTTCTTCGCACTTAGAATGTTTATTAGAATTTCGCAGATCGAATCATCTGTGGATGCACCCATGCGTAGTAATGGTCCAATAATTTCTTCTTCAAAGTCACGTATTACGATTTATTCCATAAGTAGATACGTACTATGTCTACGCACGCACGACTTATATAGTTGTTGTGTTGACCATAGTGAATAAATGGAATGTAATCAAAAATACTGATGCTAATAACTTGCCTTAACTTGTTTCACTGATATAAGTTTATATTATTGTCAGTTTTATATTTATTATCGCTTTCTTTACTTTTAATTGGTAACTGTGAGATGTAAACTAAAATTAAGAAATCAGAGTTGTAAATAACGAATCCTATAAAAGTCTACCTGCAGAAGTCTCTTGGCCTACGTTTGAGCGCGATTAGTACATAATAATGTATGCATCTTCTGAACTACCTAGACAATAAGTAACAATGGATCAAGTATTACAAGAACATGGCCGGTGTTGTATACGACACTAGACAATTGATCATCGGATGTCATACTTTTTGTAAATACTAAGATAAAAAGGCCACAAAATATGTAATCTAAAAATAGCGAAGATAACGGGTGAGTCACCTTCACGCTGTATCCCGCACACAGCAGGGTAGGCAGAGAGACTTTCCACCGAATTCCGCAGGCATTGCGTGTTGAGGTAAAAATATACATAGACACTATTTTTCTAGAGCAACCAAAGATATTATCTACTAGAAACAACAGCATAATGTTCATTTTGTCCAAGACGTTTGTAGGTATTTCTTTAATACGTAACATATACCCACATATATACATATAGATATATCACAGAAAAAGTAACGTTAACGTACGCCTAACGCTTTTATGCAATTATTACAAAACACTAGTCACGTAAAATTTGTTACAACTATTAATGTGTTATGGATGTAATTTTAGCAGCCTGGCACAGTGGCACAACTGCAAACAGACAACAAACACGATGTTTGTGGGTTCGATTTCCACTTGGAGAAATGGATTATTATTTATTAATATTTTCATTTCTTCGTTCAGGTAACAAGGCAAAGCGGGGCGTTGAATTCCGCCACTCAACAAGCAATAATTGATTATAGTTGAAAAGATTTCAGTTGTGGCCATACAAGATCGATGACTTAGATTATATCTAGTTATATATTTAGAAAAAAAATGCTTCAAGTACCTACAAATGTAATGTATTTGCATTTACATGGTTTACTCGATAGCATTTCAACTCTACATATAAGCGTAATACAATGTAGTATTTCGCTTAAGAGATTGTTTATCTCATAAAATAAGGAATGTTGCCAGTAAAGGCAATAAACATGTTACTAATGGATTCTAATATGACGTAGCCGTTAGGCTTCAACATTTTTAAATTAAATGAAAAAAAAAATAAGTACATATTTCAACAATATTTTTATATTGCTTAAGAAAAATGAAGAAAACGAGCGGTCTTGTTTAATTAAATATGATGTAAACATTTTGCATAATGTGCAAAATCAGTGTCATAAAAAAAACTTTCATTTTATTAAAATTAGACTAACGACGACGTTACAAATAATTGCGAATGTTAATAAGTTATTATACAAGTATTTACGTTTCAAATGCAATGGCTGACATATTTCTAGTTTATTCTCTATAGCATAAACATGCACAATATTTTAGAACCGGCGCACGCGCAACGACGGATGTATACGAATACCTAACAGAATTGCTCTCACTTACTCCATAACTCAGTGTTATTTCACTGAAAATTGAATTAAGGAACCGATCATTCAAAATAAATTAGAGCGCGCTATATATAAGTCTAGGAATTGTAATGTTTTCATAAATAATATGTAGATAATTAATTAATATTTGAATTATAGGTATTTCCACACTGACAGCTATTGTATTATATATAAGAAAGTAAATTCTGTCCGAATATTTATCGTGATCGTAATAAAAGTCAGTAAGAATTGCAAGTTTGTATACAATAAGAACAAAAGGGGATGCATCCGATAAAAAAACCTCCGCACTTCCTTGCGGCTCCGCTTCTTAGAAGTAATGAAAGGTACATAAATAGTTCCCGGGGTGGACGGAACTGCACGTCGGCGCCAAAACCCCGTGACGAACCAATGATTGATTAAACTGACATTGGAAATGTCACTGCCAAATACATCTGTACATCCGTATTTGTGTTTACATTTACTAATATTTTAGACTAGCGGCCCGCCCGCGGCTTCGCCTGCGTGAACTACGGTATTATTAATTTCTGTCTCCATGAGTACCTACGTCCTATTAGTGATGTCCATGCAAAATTTGAGACTCCTAGCATTTGTAGTAACGAAGTTTCATACAAACTTTCGACCTCAAAAACAACCCCTTAGAAGTCGAACATTGCAAATTCCCGTCTTAGCGAGCACCTACGTCCTATAAGTAACTCCTATGGCAAATTTCAGATTCCTAGCACTTGTAGTTTCTGAGATTTCGTGATGAGTGAGTGATCTTTCGATTTTATATATATAGATAATCCATATAAATGAAACAGAGTTCCGCCACTTAACACGCAATGCCTCCAGATTTCGGTGGGAAATGGGGTGCGGAGTGTCTTAACACTAGATTCCTTGTGCCTACCCTGCTGTGTGCGGGATACAGCGTGAAGCTTAAAAAAAAGTATGTATGCCTTTCTCAGATGAGAATTTTAAAACATAAATAAATCAAGCATTTTTATAGCAACTATTATTCATTTAATAAAATGCGTAAAAGGTAATTTAACTTTATATCCCGTCGTTAGTCGTAACTGAGGAAATAAACTGCAAGCCAGCCAGTATTTCCATTCCTAACGATTTGTCGTATAGTACAATGTGTTTACTAATTCGGACTTTTTTATTTGTTTAGGCAATCGACTCTATAATTTATTTATACTTTAGTGCTTACACTCCATGCTGAGTTTAAATAGAATGGTGTAAAGTCCAAATGCATTTCGATGAACGATAAAATGTTAATAGTAAACAGATTCCTATAATTGAAATTTTAAATTATTTTTATTGCCTTTATTAAAGTTAATTTAGTTTTACTATTTGTAAGGAGAACCACGACATATCTTTGTTCACAATGAAAATTTCCTCATACAGCATTCCGCATATAGCAGGATAATCAGAGAAAATCAAGTTTCAAGACATTCCATTCTCTACTGTCCGAGTCCGAGACCTTCCGATTTGCGGAACTCTACGCCGCACTATATCGTACCACAGACCCGTAATCACCCCGTTAACAGTCGCTGACCTATTCCTGCATGACTATTCTACATAATATCATCAATCATCATCAAACTAACGTTAAATAAAAGCTTAGGAAAATTCATTAACTTCTAAAAAAGTTATAAGAAAGCAAGGAGTTTGCATATGCGTAGGTATATGATTAATTTTCTAGTTAATTTAATCTGTTATATAATTAAAGTAAAATAAGCTAACGTAATTATCTGTCTTTTCACTATTAATATATGGATACGTCAGACAATCATACAAGCTAATATGTCACTAATACTTATTTATAAGATAAATGTCACTATAAATCTCTAGTGTACACAATTAATATTATTATCTTAGATATTTATGCAACCACAATTTACATTTACTTTTTGCTTAGTAAAACTTTTAAAGAATATATCGTTATATACGTTTAAATATTAAGCATACACAAATTTGTGGTATATAATGATATTCGAAATCATAATCGTCATATTTAATCTGTACAAATAATAAAACTGTAACTCATCTAAACAAAAAAAAATATTATTTGGGGGCATTTATTAATGTAATAGAAGCCTAAACAATTATTTTAAATTATAATGTCTGTTTATCTATGCGTTTGTTCACGCTAATTTCAGAAACAGCTTAACCGAATTAAATTCAGTTTTTACTATTGTATTTTGGCAAACTTCCTTAAAGATCTAATTTTTGTTTAATTTCAATCGATTCAAAAATAAAAACGTTAAAATAAATGGCTTTTTGAATTACCTGAAATAATATCTATCAATGTATGGATATAGTCTTTATAATGTTAATGTTATTCTTATTAGATCACTAAAGTAATTCAGATGAGAACATAAATAATTGTATAGTACAAGCAGGCGAAGCCGCAAGCGGGCCGTTATTTATGTAATATTTTTCTATAAAATGTTGTACGCACACAATGAAAACTGAAAGCAAATTAATATCGCACATGTAAGCGTCTCTTATGAAACACGTCAATTTGTATTCTCGAATCCATTTGGCACATATTCGATCCGGTTCTTCTTCCGGTATTGACACATTTATTAGTAACATTTAATTATTAATTCACGAATATGCAATTTTATATGCTAAATTCAGACAGAATATTAGAAAACGAGACTAATGCAGATTAGTTAATTAATAATAATTATGTAGTTGAAGCGGGCGAAGCCGCAAGCTGGTCGCTAGCATTGAAATTTATAATTATTTAAATATTCAAAAATATTTCCACAAGCAACACAAGATGTACTTAGTTCATTAATTTACTTCATTCGTGAAGATAAGAATCGTATTAGTTGTGCAAAAATATCCTTATCTGAGAGTTACTCGCGTCGTACAATACTCCCCTAATGGGTTTTCGCCACTTGAAAACTAGCCAGAAACGATAAAGCGTGCATCTGGCTACTCGTGGGCTTTCAAACTGATGTATTGCTACTCTTTAGTGCTTTTAATATCAAAAATTAGCAACCATGTAAGTATATAATATCCATATTTACTATCAAATCTAAAAAATATTAAAAATCAGCTTCACACTGTATCCCACACACAGCAGGGTACCTAGTGTTAAGACACTTTGTTACCCGGTTCTGCCGAATTTTTCGAGGCATTGCGTGTTGAGTGCCGGAACTCCACGTCGGGCTTTTGTCTTGATGTCAGAGCGGACAAATGAAAATTAACAAATAATAATTCATTCTCTTCTTTTTTTAGATAAAATGAATAAAATGACTATAAAATAAAAAAATTAAAAAAAAACTTTTATTAAATTAACATGTACCTATTACTAAGACAGGAAGATACTTTTTTATTTTAACCTCTTAATGTTTCATGGTTCTATTTAGAATATGAACATATCCAATTCATAGCAAAAATGTTTTTACTATAAAACTTCAAATAAACTGTAAACATCTAGGTGATGTTGACCTCACTAAGCTAAGTTACACCTCGCAGTCGACCCAATGTCGCAATATATGACATTTACGTGTTCATATAGGCAGAGACAGTTCCTGCGTTCACAGTGATTAGGAACAACTTATGAAAGAATACGTAACTTGTGAGAAGCTAAGTGCTTGTACACTTATATATCTTGTAGTTATGTTTATTTTACATTTATTTCTATCTATCAGTAAACTTAATACTCGTTTTTTTCATCTTCACGCTGTATCCCGCACACAACAGGGTAGGCAAATATACCTGGTAACTCGTGTTAAAACACTCCGTTCCCATAAAGACACTTCCATTCCCCACTATTTCATTTCACACGCCTGTGCAGGGGTACAACCGTGTCCATGACTGGCCTCAATAAAAAATTTGAAAAAAATTTTTTTATAACAATATTAACCACGAATACCACGTATTTATTTGTTCGTATTTTTTTGTTGTACCAACGAATATTCTGTATAGTTTTTTGGTTTAAATGTGTATTTCAATTTGATGTATATAATTTATATATTTATATATGTATATATTTATCAAAATTTAATTTAATGATTAAAATATATAAAATGGAAACAGTATGTTAAATTTTATAGCCCTGTGTTGTAAAATGACGTATTACAGCACAATTAAATTACATCAAAAAGAAAGGAGAAATTTTTGATGACGGTGACGGTGTGACTTAAAGTCGTAATCATCGCGTTCACCGGCAGTTCATGCATCATGCATACTGCTAATAACTAATAATCCCATAGTACTGTCTCACGAACAGTTTATTAAATTTTTACTTATATAAGAATTATTTTAAAGTTTACATATAAAAAAATCTAAAAAAAAGAAGCATTAATATAACAATTTATAGTTAGTATTATTCAAATTATTTTGGAAAGCTTTGATAGACCGAAACAGATTGGGACACGAATAAGTTTTAAATTGATGGAGAAACATCAAAAGTAGGTGTAAAAAAACAGTCGAATTGATAACCTCCTTTTCTTACAGAAGTCGGTTAAAAAGCCACAAAACACGTTCATACTGGAAAGTGATGTTTCTAAAAATAATCTAAGGACAAAATCGTGTGCAATAACGATAAATACAAAGTTAACGATATATAACAAAGTTCAAAATGTAACTAAAAATTGTATACAATTTAATAATTATTTCACATTGCTTTAAATAACTTGAATAACGAAATATATTTACAATAAATGCATAATAAATTACTTGCATTTCTCAATACATTATATTTATTTTACCGATACAAATTTTTATTCATAGACATTTTTTCTCGGAACAATTATAAAGTAAGGAAGCAATAAATAAGGCGTGGGAGTGCCTACTGTTGGATTCCCGGAGGTGGGCTTTGAACGCTAATAGAGGAAGAGATCTGACGACGTGTTGACATCAGATAGAAGAACCGAACAATTATAATTGAGTTACTATTAAATTAATTGTAAATGTGTAATGTTGTAAGAATTACTTTCATATAAGTTGAGTTTCAACTTTAATGTGGAAACGTAACAAATGAATACGCGGCGTCGCTCACGCATGACTTCGCTAGCTAAATAATTGCAAAAGCAGAAAGCAATTTATATCACGAGTGCATTTTCACATTAAATCGTTTTACGAGAAATACGAGAAAATACACAAAGAATAAATATTAACTCTCTAAATACATCATTTGATGAATTATTGTGCATTTGAAAATATTATTGAACGTTGTCATTTGCCCGTTAAGCGCTTGGCAAGTTAAATTGCCATTACAACCCACACCGGACAGCACACTTTCTTCGCTTGAAAGAATCATCCACCCACGAGGAGCGAGTGTATTGACACGATTCGTACCGGTTTCAAAATCCAGCGATTTCCGAGTTTTGATAACTTATGTAACTGTTTCAGAAAGATTATCCGTTACGCTCACATCATATCACATCTAGTTTTGTCTGAGAATGTGTTGCTAACTGCTCTTGCAATTTTCTTATAAAAAAATATTTTCTAACTTCCATTTTAACTTCCTAATACTTTTATAGAATAAGAAATACTAACATTATTTGTTAGCAACGGTGATAAGTAGGTAAATTCAGTCATTTTTATTTAATTGTCATCCACTTCCACTGATTAACTGGAAGAGATCTCTTATATTAATTTATTTGAACATAAAGAAATTGAATGATTATTAAAAAGAAAGCACTTAACGACGTACCTATTAGAATTGTAAATTTATAGACTGATACATTCTCCTATACATATTAAAATAATAAATATTAACTAGGTACTACTAAAACCAATTTTATCCATGTATAAATGGTCAATAAGGTAAAAATCTAAATTTTATATTAGTTACTATTTTTATTAAGAAATACTGTGTTTGTAAGTATTTTTTTTACTTTTTACTAATGAAGAGATAGAACTGAGTTAGTTTCTAGAGACTATAATAGTTTTTTTAATCTTAAAAAAAATTATATTAAATTAATTCCTTATTAAGAAAATGTCACGAACGGAGTCTCATTTTAAGTACATACATAATATTTTCATACTTTTCTTCTAAATTACACAATATCCACAAATCAACAATAATCTGTTCTAACAAAAATAGAGAAATCGAACAATCAATCGTAAGAGGTGATGCCACCCACATTGCTTAGCATCGTTTATAAAATGGCAATCCGTTTCCGTTGTGTGACGGACACTTTGATGCGTTTATACCGCGCTTCAAGCTTCATTTGCGCATGTTTGTACGTTAAATGCTTTTAAGGAATCTCCGTTTCTGTACCTGCTATGTTTGAAATTAACCGTTTCTCGAGATGTTTTTTTTTTAATTTCACACTGTATCCGGTACACAGCTGGGTAGACAGAGGGAACCTAGTGTTAAGAAACTCCGTTGCCCATTTACCGCCGAATTTCGGAGACATTGCGTGTTGAGTGGCGGACCTCAACGCCGCGTTTTGCCTCCACGCCAGAACGAAGAAATGAAAATATTTAAATATTTTATTTCCTCGAGTAAGAATCAAACCCACAAGCTGTCACACGCTTGTGCCCCTGCCCTACGACTGGCCTCAATAAAAATATTGGCAAATTATATAATTGATGGACACAATGTAAGCCGTTAAATGCCAAAATAATTGATATTATAATGTTATATTCTATTATTACTTAATTATATCTATTACTGAGAGTACCTACTAAATGAGTAAGTTTACGCCATTTTTTTGTTTCTTAAAAAAAGGCCCCAAAAATATTTATATTAAATAATATTTTTATGTGCTAATTATTGTTGTCATTAAGAATTTGAAGTATGAAACATAATTATGATAATGACATATTCAATTGTGTTCAGCGCGGACGTCTAATCTGTAATCTGATTTTCATTATCCCACACTGTTAATATAATGAAACATGGAACAATGGCGAGTTGCAAATGTAGTGTTTAGTGGGGCAAATTGCGAAATTGTTTTTTCTTAATTTGTAATGGGAAAAAAACATTTTGAATAGTCCTAAATTCGAATAACTTACAATGATTATTTTTATTATTTTCTAAAGAAACGAGTACATACGTGTACTTTAATGTATATAAAAAATATACAGTTACTTATACTTATAAATCTTTTTTTTTTGTACTATGTCATTAAAATGGGAAAGAATGCTATTAAAAAAAAGTTTATTGAACTTCGGAGCTAACAACATAAAGAAATAAAGAAACAGCTTAATTCTTTCAATATTTTACTTTGAAGTTTATTATAATATTTACGTCTTAACAATTTATCAATAAGAAAGATTTATAAAGAAACAACAAATTTGGCACTAGTACCTAAATATTATTAAAACTCCATGTCCAACCTACCTTTTACACGATATCCAATAAGGGTGCCCCATTGATTCTTCAAATCCTCAATTTCCGTTCGAATATTAAGTTCACTGGAGAAATTTTTTTGCTGAGCCAGCAAATTTTTGCGGTTAGTTTTGTCTGGTTGAAAAAATGACACGAATTTGTGAAGCGGACTCATTGTTCTTAAAAAACTTTACGAGATGCTATTTTTTTGCGCAGTTTAACTCGCGAACCGAGTTAATAACGGTGGTTTGAAACGAGCATGTCACAGTTGGATTAGTTTTAAATATTAAGTTGAATAAACCCAAGTATTTTTGACTAATAGTTGTTTGGTATATTAAGTATTGTTTCCATTAAGAAATGGTAAAAAACAACTGTGAGAGCTAGAGCTGAGAAGTTAAGTTTTTTTGTGTTAGCCGTCCGACCGCCCGAACCACAGTGTCGCTTGCCCTCACCTATCAGGCGCTTTCTTGAGACCGTCAACAAACTTTCATTGGGTACCGCTCACCCTGTGTCCATCGCGTTTGTAGGATTTTAAAAGATTACATATAAACAATTAATTAATTTATAAATCAATAAAACAAAAAATATTGCTCACTTATTTGCTTAATTTTTCGAAGTATTAATTTTTATTTCTAAAATTGTCTAATATAAAGTTTTTATTTATACACTAAATAGATATTTATAGTAGCAATAATTTAAATTCTTACTTAGCTATTATTGCGTTTATTACTTGCAGCAGTGTAAAAAACGTCGTTTTTCTTTTCTACAATTAAAATCAATTATGATTGGAAATCCAATTAAAAATACTTTTAAACAAAGAAAGAAATTATGCTTAGTGACTCAGCTCTTAGAATGAGAATTTAAAAAAAAAGAAATTATGCAGACATTTTAATTACAGAGCAATCGAGGTTTCGAAAAACCTGTAGAAACCTTACACATTTGGACTGCTCCAGATATGGGAGTCAACATAATTATTATCTTTCATTTTAAGATATAAGGAATAACATTAGTAACAATGATGAAAGTGGGAAGCTATATCATATAGTGTGGAAATCCCGGTCTTGAAATTAAAACTCGTGGCATTTCATATTGTCCTTACCTATATAACATAATATTAATTAAATTAATATTATTATTAATCCAATAACATTTAATTAATCGAAAATGAAGCAGCATTTTTTTTTTCGATTTAAAATGTAAAAGACATTAGACGAAAACTAGTTTAAATTAGTGATAAAAAAGCTTTTTCATGACTGCCAACTACTAAATTTTTGTTAATCGTTATAAATAGGTTTGTTATTTTAGATTTTTTTCGATGCTCTTTTGTTCTTAATATACAGCTATATTATAAGCATATTTTATAAGAAAAACAGTAACTACCTATATAGAGGATAACAGTTATCTTGAGATTACCCTACATTCAGATTCGGAAAAAAATAAATTGTATAAAAATACAATTCATATTCTGTTACAAGAATAATTATAGCCAGTAATGTCTTTGAAAAATATTTATGTTTGCCAAAATATATAATATAGTAAATACTACTAAAATTTGATAAAATGAGACGACGAACGCACTTACTTACATGTAGAAATCTCTTAATATTTGGAGCATGACTAGCTAGCTATATAAGTATCTTTGTGCTAGTAAGAATAATGAGACGTAGAATTCCTCCAAAAATAAAATTTGCACAAAGATTGAGTGTTAAAAATTGTAAACCATTATAAAGTAGAAAAATACTTAAAGAATATGTGACTCTTTTTAATGTCCTGAGTTCAACGTTAACTGTAGTTTTTTTTTTCATTAAAGTTTATATATAATACTAGTCGATCTGGGAGGCTTCGCCCGCTTGAACTATACCAATATTTAATAAATATGTTTATGAAATTATTTTCAGTTTAGAGGTGAATTCTAATAAACTCTGAGACACGTGTTCAATGAAATATTTTTAAGAGTCTCAAATTTAAATTAGATTTTTATAAAATTCATACCGGTGCCGATTTAAAAAAATCCATACAAATTTTCAATCTAATTACACAATACAAACACAAGAGTAATAATATAATAATAAAAATAATAATTTCTATCGTAATAATGAGCAAGTAGTATATAGGATTAGGATATCCCAAATATAAACCAATATCCGTTTGAGGTCTATTTTGCATAATATTATTGCTTCAAACACTGTTAGTAAACATAAGGCCTATTAATATTCTTCATTGCACGTTTCATTTAAATTATGATAAATATTATTTGGTTGGATTTACATTTACATAGATGTACTTTATCGTGGTTTCGATGAGTGGAAAAAGGTCATCATACGATTTAATTTTTTTTTCATCTTCACGCTGTATCCGGCACACAGCAGGGTTGACAGAAGGAACCTTGGGTTAAGACACCACGTCCACGTCTTCGTCCCCCGAGTAGGAATCCCCACAATCGTCACGTTACAGTCACACTGTGCCCCTGCACTACGACTGCACCACTATTTCATAATAATAGTAATTAAATACGACCCGATTTCAATTAGATTATATTCATATTTTTTTACGTATACTTTACGTATAACTTCTATAATTTCTAAAAGTTTAAATTTTATAATTATCTTAAATTTATGTTGAACTAATTGTTTAGAGAAATATTATAAATCATATAAACGTTTGACAGCGCCATCTGTTATCCACAGTAAAAACGAAGTCGCTTGAAACATAATAGCTTAACAGCGTAACTTGAAAGCAACTGTATTTCATCGTGAATAAGAGATGGCGCTTCATGTCGCTATCTAGTTAGCGGATAGTGTTTAAATAAAAAGTGAAAAACTGTAACGCGACGGTTATGGGTTCAATCCCTGCTCGAGAAAATAAATTATTATTTATTAATATTTTTATTTCTTCACTGTAATATAAAAATAAATATATTTTATTTTAAAAAGTCTAACCAGTTTCACGATGTATCCCGCACACAGCAGGGTAGGCAGAGGGAACTTAGTGTTAAAGACACTCCGCTCCCCACTTTCCGCCAATTTCTGGAGGCATTGCGTGTTGAGCGGCGGAACTCAACCCTGCCTTTTACCTCGACACCAAAGCGACCAGACAAAGTCGCAGACATCAATCAGTATTACATAAACCAACCTTTGCTCGTTGCAAGTGTGTTAGGTCTCTGCGCGGGCACTCGGTGCGGAACGGGTTTGCGAGGCGAGGGCGGCGGGGCGAGGGAGGCGCGCGCTCGCACCGCCACCGGCGACGACGACAACTTTTGCACAACGCCATTTTTCTTAACTGAAAATGTTAAATGCTTAGTTAAATTGCAAATAATAATTATTTTTTGTCTAAATGTATACTTTCCATCAATATATACATGTATATTTATTTTATATGCTAGAAATTAAATTTATTTTATTTTATTTGACTGAACTCAAGGGCAAAAAATCTAAGTCGGTTAATAATAAAATTTAAAAATTATAATAGCTTCTCTGGTAATGAGGATTTTTTTATTAATAAAATAAAAATAAATAATCTAATTTGACAGATAAGATCAAGATTCAAGAATCTTTGTGAAAAATAACAATTGTTGGCACTAGTTAAGTAATATTTTAATTATTTATGTTTATAACATTTTTCTTACTTTAGGTGTAAGTAAGTTCGTGAAGAATTTCTTATGACAATTATATGAAATAACTCTAAAATATTGATTGTAATATCTTAATAACACAAGGATATTATTTTCTATTTTAAGTAAACAACATTTTACGAACTAAAAATATGTCTGATTACGTTAATTTGCATAATATTTAATCAGTACCTACCTACATACAATCAAAAAACAGAAAACAGAGGAACTGTTGATGATAAAGAAACATTTGTTTGTAAATCGCAATGCACATTGTTAGGTGCATATTTGCAAGTCACCGACTGAAACTAATCAAACAAGTACTCTTCGACATACTTTTTAAAGGACAACCTCTGCGGGCCATTGTTTACGTACAAATTGCACAACGTGTTAGGAAATACGCGTAACCAAATAGAACCAATGGGATTTACTTGATGTTGTTTAATAGCCAGGATTATAAACACTTAACAAATTACTAATAACAAATAATATTTGGTTAAATTGTTTTTTTTTCTTTTTAGTTTCACGCTCTATCGCGCATGTCGTAGTGTTAACATTCCGTTCTCCACTTTCTGTATTGAGAGGTGGAACTCAACGCCGCGTTTCGTCTATTCACCAGAATTAGAATTGAAAATTATCATCAACATACTAATATTATAAAAGTGAATGTAAGTTTGTTTGTTAGACTTTCACGCCAAAACTTCTCAACCGATTATTATGAAACTCTGTACATATACGAGTATTCTTAGATGTATTAGAAAGGACATAGGATACTTTTTATTAAAACAATTTTAAAAATATTTCCATTCCAAGCAAATAGTATTTGTTATAGGTATACAAAATGAATTCAAAAAGAAGTGACTCACCGGTAGTGGGTGGGGGTTGGGACGCCGGACTAGGGCGATTCGGCGTCGTAGGCGTCGGGGTGCTGTCCCGCTTTTTCCCATTTCCTGTAAAATGTTAATAAATTTATTGATTAAATTTAAGGGAAATTTTATAATTGCACATGTGCTGGTAGTGGGTTCAATCAAGGATATGCATAGGCATATCCTGTAATATAGACTAACATTATTTCTATTGTCTATAGTAAGATAGGGCTGCATATATCAGGTTTTCCACCCGACGCAAAATGTCTTTAATACCAGGTTAGTTATACTTTCTGTACGTCCCATGAGATTAAGACTGCGTGACGTTAAAAAATATTCTTTTAAATTTTCAGTGTAACTAGAGTCATGGGTTCGATTCCCAATCAAGGAAATAAAATATTTAATATTTTTAATTCCTGGCTCTGCTAACATGGTATAATACATATAATCCGTAGACAATTTGTATATTAATAATAGTAATAATTTACCCTTCAAGTACCCTAGTAATTCAGATATTCGAAATATGTGTGCACACAATTTTATTATAACCAAATGTGGTAAACGGTAGACCAGTAACTAGCATTCAGTTATTATAAAATAACTTATTATTTCACACCTTATTGTTACACAATAAAATATTTCTAAATAACGAAAATGAAAAATAAAATCTCAATTGAAATGTTAGTAACAAAATACACCTGTATTATGATACCAATTGAAAAATAACGACTTAAACGAAAGTAAACCAGATGCACTAGTTTTACATAACGCAGCAGACTTTCAAAATTCAGACGAGGTGACATTCAATATTTATCTGACATAATAAAAATGTATTGCAATTATAACAATTAGTCGCAAAAAACATAATATTATTGTTATAAAGAACTGTTATAAAATATAGTTTTCATTCACGATATGTTATAAAAGTCTATAACTAGAGTTAGAACTTAAACTTCTTGTACGTGACTCCGCTAGCTACTCAATTTTTTCCATGTAAGTTTTTTATGCAAAGCAATTATATTAAAATTTTCATGCAGCTATCCAATAAATAGTTTTTTATTGATAAAAATAAAATTTTATGTAGACGATCTTCTTCATGTTATTCTTTATTATTCCTCTTCAGTTATTAGTTTGTAATAAAAATGTTTACTGTAGTTGTTATGGATGAAGAAAAAGCATTTCAAGAGTAGCATGATACAACAAAAATAAAAAAGAAACTCAATTAATGTATAATTTGATGTAAGAAAAATATATAGACAACCCTTCGGCCTATTAAATATGACAATTAACCTAAATAAAAGTAGTAAAGTGTTATATAAAATTGAAATAAAAAAAATTATAAGCCGCTCTCAGGTCTGAGGTGATTTTTGAGCTGCCATTTTCATTCTTCGCCCTTCATAAAAACGAAAACGGCATATCAAGATCGATCTCAGACTTGAGAGCGTTTATGAATACAGATAAAAAATTATGTCATTTCATAAGCAAATTTTATAATCCGACAGCACCCATATCTGAAGCAAACGTACACGCAACACTTGTGGGAAGACTCTTACACAATGTTTCAAGATAAAAAAAAACGTCATGAATATGTGTTTTCTTTAGCAACATGCAACTATTATCACAATCCACGTCACCGCGTCAAACATTACATTGCTTTGGAAAGTTAGAAATGCGTTAGATATTTATTGTAAACTAGTGGACCCGGACGCGGCTACGCCCGCTCGAAGTATACGAATATTTATTAAATATATTTATGAAATTATTTTCAGTTTTCAATAGAGAGAGGCGTTAAGCAAGCTCATTTTTGGTGACGTTTTCTAACAACAAACTTTGTAAATCGTTGCTTAGCAACAGTCGCATGGCGACGGTTGTAATTAACATGGCGGAATAATGGTGGATGTCAAATTAATAAGTATTTTAATATATTGGTATATATCGATAATATTACAAATATGAGATCCTATGTTCATCCTGAGACGCTCAAGTATCTCTATATGAGTATTTTATCACAATTAAATTAGCGGGTTGGCCCTGATTGCGTAAAAGACAGACAGACAGACAGAGTTACTTTCGAATTTATAATATAGGTATGGATATAATTAAGCGTGTAATTTATAAGTTATTTTCATTAGCCACACCGCACACGTGAACATCGTTGTATATTTAAACGTGAATTCTATAAGGCTTCTGGAAGAGATTACTCGTGTTTTTATGCGTTTATATGCATTTAGTTTTTATTTTGCTCATTAAAACAACGATGCGTATGATAATTAAACAAAAATAACTTATGTGTTGCTGAAACTATTTGTTCATTTTATTGTTAATTTCGTACGTACGTTATACTATTGTTTATGCTATGTTATGATATAAAAACATAACCCTTCCTTTACAGTCGGATAAAAATATGTGAAAATAATGTATTTTGGGATATTGTTAATATTATAGACCTACTTATCGAGGTAAAATAACTTGCCACAACTGTTACACAGAACGCAGTCTGTGTTCTTAACAAGTTTTCGATTAATAATATGTTTTAAAAGAGAATTTTATCATAACACTTTCAAGGAAAGTCACAAGGTAGAATATAAATAAGGAAAAAACTCGTTTTAATGTTAATAATGGACAAAGTCGTCGCCTTATATTCCACATATATGACAAAATAATTGTAAAAGATTTTATTGAACAAGCATTGTAGTGTAAATAAAAGTCATTTACTATTTATCCAGAATATCACTATTTGTAAAAGAGTAAAAAAAATACCTAAAATATAATATGTCCCCAAGTTTTACTTATTTATCATGAAATAAGAAATGTATATTTTATTGATGATGTTCATAGATGAATGCTTACCTCTAGCACCAAAAGATCCAAATCTCTCTCGATTTACGGCTAACTTATACTTTTTATCCGCCTTATCATTAGGTACAGGCAGTTTGGACGGATATTTTTCAGAACCACCCCTGTAGAGTTTCTCTTTGGACCCGTGCGCTCCCATCTTCAGGATCTTCATTAAAGCGAACACATTGCTTATAACTTATATACAGTTTTAGGAACTAGTCACTTATCACTTATATCACATCACTTATATTGCCACGTGCCTAGTCTAGGGTCATTTGTGATCTTCCTTATCAACTACGCAAGTAAGAACGTAGTTACTCATCACATATATATATTTAGTTGTTTGAACAGCAGCTTCGTACCTACCAGTTATAATATGAAAAATAAGGTATGATGTCATAATGTCAGTATCTACTGCGATACTGCGATAAAAAGGAAATTAAAAAAACATACAAGATTTCTTTTTTAACATAGAATATAAAAAAATAATAAAAATTAATCCAGGCATAAAATAGCTAAACTTAGAAAGTTTTTTATATTCAATGTGATTGTGATTTTATTGCAAGCACTTTATCATATAAATATATATATGTCAACAATTAAATACTTGATATAGCTAAGTTGATATTATTATTGCAGTGGTTTCATCTATTTCGGTAGACGAGTCATCTGCGACCAACTCTGAAGATCCTCTCCACTTACGAGCTAGTATTCAACAACAACAAGAATCCTCGTGTCAAGCGGCGAACGGAGGATCAACAATAAATGGTAATTCGATGCATTAACATCTCTGCTAAAGATGTTGATTTTCTTAGAACTGGCGCTGACTCGTTATTTGTTAAAGGGCGTTTATTTTAGTAAATATTATCAGTCAAACTTTATAATTAGTATAGTTTACTAAGATAGTTGACATTTTAATTTTCCATGTGAAAGTATTCTATGTAAGAGTTTTCTTTGACAAGTTAAATATATATTGAAAGAAGTGTAACCGTAACTAATATATATATATATACATAATAAGCGTGTTACTTCTTAATACATAAGCGTGAAACGGACATAAAACAGGATACATAGTGATATTATAGTGAGAGCAAAGTAGGAACAAACTGACGACTCAATTTCCTATCTCAAATGACTGGCTGTCTGGCCGATGGAAAAGCCTATTAACTTTGACGTCAAGCCTATGAATGCACCGTAAGCGCTAAATTTGTTTATTTTCAGCTTTAAATCAAAATAAGTTTTATTTAAAAAAAAACTTGTAAACTAGTAAGTGTTAGTATTTTATTACTATTAGTATTTTAGGTAAAAATCGTTTTCAAAATCGTAATTTATACTTAAAGTAACGCAAATGAACAATATAAA
The DNA here is from genome assembly GCA_000313835.2 of Heliconius melpomene melpomene. Classification (NCBI taxonomy): domain Eukaryota; kingdom Metazoa; phylum Arthropoda; class Insecta; order Lepidoptera; family Nymphalidae; genus Heliconius; species Heliconius melpomene. Next base: position 31,744 of record HE670133.1, read on the forward strand.
TAAATTAACTTGGGTTTATACTTAAATACATATAAAATACAAGAATGAATATGAATTCCTTTTATTATAATGATATGACACTATTAAAACATGTTGTTTCTGTACTAGTACACTCCCATAATAAATTGTATTAGTCATTAAAATGTTACCACTTCTCAAAGATTTGTATCTATTTTGGAAGCACCGCTTTCAGGGTTAAATAACTTAAAGACGCACTGGAGTCCTTTGAGAGGATATTTTAAACGGTGTTCTAGTGTAGTATATTTAGTTGCTGAAATAGCTTTGACATAAATGTGTATCTGTAAAGTGCTTACTTAGGATATTTTATAAAGAATTTTTATTGTGCTAATAAAATTATATTATTAACTTATTGTACTTAATAATAAAATATTAATTAAGATCTTTTAATTGGTTTAACAACTTATGTTAAGCAGCTGAAGCATTTTGATTGCCGATTAATTCCGAACCGGTTAATAAATTACTTATATAAATAAAAAACTATATATTAATACATACTTAAAGTGTGTACAAATCTACCACGGTATTATACTCATTACCTAGTACAAGTAAGTTTAAAGTAAGGCGCGGACGCTTACATTTCGCAATAATTCACAACAGTCATATTTTAAGCCTCATACATGCGAGAGTGAAACATGAAGAGTAATTTTGAAAGGTTTAAGTAATATTATACATTTAAGTTATTTTATTGCATCAAAGCGCTTTAAAAATTAACCATAAAATATTAAAGAAAATAACTTTTATAGGAACATTCTATCTGTTCAAAACTGAAGCCAAAGCCAGGAAGCCAGGAAGCCAGCCCAGGAAAATATGCGCATGATAATTACAATTAATTTTTTTACAACAGTAACAGTTTCGTGTATGTATGTAATAAAAAATTACGAAATAATACACTTTTAAAACAAGAAACATAATGCTTGACGGATTCACAAAACAAAGATTTCCTCGCGGTTCAATAACTTTCAAGGATTTTTAAAATCATTTACATACATAGCAAAAACTATTAATAGCAAATGACTGACAGTAACTACATACAATGTTAAACAAGTCACACTGTACTGTGAAACCCGCACTATACTCGTACTAGAGAAGCAAAGATTTTTGATGATGATTATATATTATAGAAGATTCACAGACAACACCAATAGTAATAATAATAAAGTTATTATAATAAAAAAATATAAAAATTATTAATGGATCTAAAATTGATTTACCCTATCCATCTAATATTTCATCATGATGAAATTTTGGATCTTTATTAGCTTTATGTTTAATAATTCAAATTATTACTGGATTATTTTTAATATGTGATATTATAATAATAATAAACTTATTGTTACTATTTATGAGATTTTATTCTTATTTATTATTAACATTACATCCAAAAACATTTGGCGGCGTGCATCAAACTTGTTGTGGGTTAGGTATCCACTCGGATTGTGATAACATTAAAAATTGTTTACCTTAATTAATAATAATATCAACAATCGCATTACAAAAAGCAAATTACTGTAGAGGGGCAATTGTGAAGCACAATAATGTATCTGGAAGCGAATTTTCCTCGTCCTCGATCCTAACTTGGAGATATTCATATGAAATTACTTTTTATGCTGAGGTCTAGTATATGTAATGAATCTTTATTAAACGTAGATTTTCTAAATAGGGACAAAAATCTAAAAAAAATGCAATAATAGGGCAATAAAAACCCAGGAATTAATGCTTTTTTAATTTATACTTCATTTTTAAATGTACTGTTTTAGTGTCAAAACTCACCCATTCGTCATAAAAATGGAAGATAAATTCGACAAAAATCACGACATATTTTTCACTGGTATCGACAAGATGTTCACATATAGATTTTCATGAATAAATGATACGAAGACCGTCTTTGTCTGATGAGTAAATAGAGCAAAAGCTCCGCTCGAGTGAATATCATGATCTAATACGCAGAGAGGATACCATAATTCCATTGCATTTGTTTGAATTATGTATAGGTATGGTACCAGAACATATGTAAAATTAAATGCTTCCTCATACTAATAAATTAGTACCGGCAAAACAATTATGAAAATAGAATTCATGTAATATAATAATGACCAGCTCGATGAGCATGGTAGACTAGTCGTGGCGCAGTAGTAAAAAGTGTGACTGTAAACACGACTGGTGGTGGTCGATCCCCAATTCCCCACTCGAGGAAATGAAATATTTATGTAAATTTATATTTCCATTTCTTCGCTCTAGTGTCAAGGCATAGGCGTTAAGTTCCGCCACTCAACACGCAATGCCTCCAGAATTCGATGGAAAGTAGAGAATGGTGTGTCTCAACACCAGGTTCCTTCTCCTTACTCTGCTGTGTGCGTGACACAGTGTGAAGCTGATTTTGATTTCAGATATATAATATAATCATAAAAGTCAGACAACAATGCAAATATAAACTCTATTGATATATTAACTTCTATTTCAATTATACTGCGCCTTGTTCACATAAACATGGTGGCTCAGAATGAGGTCGGTGTATTGCAACAGTTTTGGCGGAATTTCGTCATAACAAAACATCACCAAGCCGGTCTTGGCTGGACTCCAAGATGCAGTCTCGCGAAGGGAACACCGTAAGCCGCCATCGACGAATAAACCTTTTACTGAATCGTTAAACCTAATTATTTTTTATTTTAAGTTCATAAATTATGTTTATCCATTTGTGAAACTGTTACCGGTTACGCCTGTCCAAAACATTTTATTTTTATCCGAAATTAGAATAACTTATCTAATATAGAGCTCGTGGAGTTTACAAGTTAAAAATAAATATAGAAATGTCGTTGATATGTTTGTTACAGCCCGCACAGGTTCTAATATGTATTACTTGTTAAAATGTAACTTATGTATAACCTACATTTTAAGTAATTGTTACGATTACCTAAATAAAGCACAAAAAAATGTTTGTAAGCACTATTAGGTTTATTTGAAGTTAATAAATATATAATAATAAAATAAAATTCCGCAGTGTATTCTTAGTTTGCCACTACCAAAATTTAAAATATCTTTAAAAAAATTCTAACAAGTAAAGCTTCTAAAGTGCTTCTAAAACGATTCTAAAGTGCTTATAATAATTGCCTATTTGAATAAAGAATATTTTGAATTTGAATTTGAATATCATATTATATGAATTCCATATATGTAGGTAAAGGTAAATCATAAATTCTTAAAGTAGTTTTACATCCATTGATCTCAACAAGCGGTCGCATCACCGAGGTCGCGAGATTACCATCCGGCACGAAATATATGTAAGTACATACGTAGTACGTACGTAGCGTCGCTCAAGAAACAAAACTATTAACATATTATCAGGATTATCATTGTCCGATTTTGGTCGTAATATGGGCTCAGCGGCAAATATGGACCTGTACTTTAGATATATAAAAGGAGATTCTTAAATGTGCCTATATTATATTTTTTAACCACTATGATACACAATACATCTAATATACATAGGTATATACTATTGTTTTTGAAATCATGAAAGATCTAGTTATCTATACAGTTAATGGGTTAGTTTAGTTTCGACAAGACTGACTTGGATAGAAATTTATATTAAATTTACTTTTTATTTCATTTAATGTTAAATAATACCACAAATTTAAGTTATATTATTCGCCGCGTAATCAACGCCTATAGGGTATTTCCCGTAGACCAATAATTGCGAAAATTGGCAAGTGGGAATTTGCAGTACAAATAAAGCAAAAAATCTGGAAAATGGTATTACAGATTAAAACTATTAATCTAGTCAATTTAAAGTAGTCAAACAACTAGTTTTATGTGAATATGTTTTAATTTTTTTTTTGTACTAGTAGATGTTATAGCCATATTTAAATTTAAGGTAATTAATAATCTAACTACAATTAAGCATTACGATTCTCAATGAGATCAAGCTCTATCACGACGTTATATATGTGCACACTGCACATGTTTATGCATGTTTGTATTCAAGGTTTCTTGTAAGCATGACCACAACGAAATACGATACAAAATAATTATATAAACGCGCTTTACATTTAAATCATTTGCAAATTTAAAACATTATTTTATTCTTTTATTGAATTATAGCTAAATTACAAATTATAAAAACCTTGAAAATTTATTACAATGTTTTATAATTTCAAATTTGTTTGAATTATAATAAAATAATGTCTACTCCTATTTTTTTTTTTTTCACTTTCTTGAAAAAAAGATTATTCCTCTTTAAAGTTATTACTATTTACTTAAAAAAATAGAACACAATTTCTTACTAAGGCATTGACAGTCGAACTTCACATGGTTATCAAACCAAATGATCGAAAGTAACATAATTAAATTGAGTCACGTAACTTTCAACTTGCGGAGTCGGAACGCGTTAACTGCTGGTTACGCGAGCGTTGTATGTCCGCACACAAACATAGTCCAAGTTAATTTTACAAATATCTTTTGACTCGCTAGGTAGAGCAAAAGTGAGGGTTTGGACCAGAACTATATTATCTCAGTTCTTATAGAGCCTATTATTATATTAATACGAACCAAAAACACATTTATATGACAATATGGCGTCTGAGTGTAGCTGTGGTAAGCTATATATTACGTTTTCATTGAAAATCGGAATGATCGGTTAACGTAAATCATCAAATTCGGTCAACGCATTTGGTCTCTACAACGCTACAAAGGACCAAACACTCATATATTGTCATGTAATATTACCAAAACCGATAAATAAAACACATTATCCTCCTTTGCGTCGCGCGAGTAATCAGAAGGAAAAGCAATACCTAATTGCAATGCAAATTCACACTTTTTGTTATAAACATAACTGAGTGAAAACTTCTAGACGAGCATTCATTCTTAAATCGCTTGTCGATTATAAACTACTTTCTAGTTTAAAAGTTTTATATTATTCAAAAATATAATTATTAACTATATACGAATATAAAAATAGTTAAGATATAAATAAACGATTTAGAAAGTTAAATATGAAAATAAAAAGTAAGTACTGTGTCAAATTGTATAACTTTTAGGTGCAACGGAATAGATATATCGAATATCATTATATGTATTGTATTGTATTATAAAATTTATTTTATAACAATATTAAATATATATATTTTTTAATTTAAAACAAAATAATTTTTCAGATACTTAGTTTTTTTAATTTAATTATAATCCTGCTTGTATGAGTAGCTACAGGATCTATGGTTTATGAAATTTAAATAAAAAAAAAAGAAAAGCTTACTAAATCGATTCTAAAGTTTAATAGTGGCCTCCTCAGGAGAATTTTTAGTATTTGTATCTATGTCTATGTGATATCTTTTTTTTTAACTCTTTCATTGTCACACTCTATTATCTGTATTTTACAAGTTTAGTCTTGCTGATATCCGTTCTGTATGTATGTGACACCTGATATCTTTTTTTTTGTATTTTAATGACGGTGCTGATAAATAACTGTATGTACCTAGTAGCTGTTTCTTAGAAGTGTTGATCTCACTGACAATACAAATCTAATATTATTTTAATATAAAGAAATCTAAATACTATTTAGTAGTTTAAGTTAAGAAAGATTCCACATTCCTGGTTCGTATTATATTTTAAATTATTAATTATTTGATGTCATTTTTTTAATGTAGAGTCATGTTTCTCCATAATTGAAGAAGTATGCAGAAAGAATTTAGTGTTAAGACAATTTGATCTCTATCTTTATATCTCTAAATTATTTGTAAAGAAATGCAGAAAGAACATTAAACGAAATAATTCAATTATATAGTTTTAATTTTTTTATATATTTTCCTTATATAATAATACAGATATATGTAAGTAGGTATATTTGAAAAAAAAAACTAGAACAAAATGAACAGTTAAATATAAAAGGGGTAACGAACAACTAGTAATTTGTCATTGCCGCTACTTCATAGCGGCAACTTCCTCTCTACAAAAAGCAAGGTGGATACGGTTAAAACGACATACACCACTTATCTAAGCATTTACAACAATATGGAACCTGTTCCATAGTAACCACCTGTATTCTATATGAAACTGGTTCTTGCGGTCACCATACCACAAAAAGGTGCTCGTCATACCTTTGTTTAAATGCAATGGTATTCAGCATTACTTTATTTATTAACAA
>HE670134.1:0-13963 GCA_000313835.2 Heliconius melpomene melpomene
TCAAAATTTCTAGAAATGGGGAATTCCCACAGGTGGGAATTGAACTCACAGCCATCGCGTTTACAGTTGCACGCTTGTGCGCCTGCTTTTTTTTCTTTTACCAATAAGCTACAGAAAACTGCAAAAATTCTTTCTTTTCTTACCGTATTCAATATAAATCGTACACAAAGAATAAATAAAAACAATTGCGTTTCAGAGTTTCTCACCGAGAGCAAACAGGTCAATTTATAACATTCTACTTCCATTTATTAGCAACTTACTGTTCAAATAATCTTTAAACATTTTAAAATATTCTTTCGTTTTCTATATTTTAAGTTATATTGTTTTGGACTTACTTAAAGTAATTACTTATTCTTGCTAATAATTAATAATCAAATTAATACATTTTTTCTTAATAATATTTTACTGCAACATGAGATAACCTAAACGGGCTCTTATTTAAAATGAATATTTTTTTCTAATGTTTTCTTTTTTCTCTTAAATGTATAATGTAAACAATAGATTTAGAAGCAACATTCTCATTACTCCTTTATTCTTTGTACATAATAGGCTACGGTAACGCATAATTAACTTGTTATATGTAAATGAAAAGCTAATAAGCGAAAAACATAAGAAAATAAACGGCTTTATAGCAAGCCACATTAATATGCGTAGTTAGAGATTTTTGCATAGAGTCGTTTACGCTTTGTCGGGAAAGGGTCCACAAGGCTGGGACGTTGAATTAAATTAGGTCCCACTGATAATCTCTTGCAATCGCAGGACTGAATTTTAATGTTTCAAAGGTTTAATATTCACTAAAAATGATGTTAACTAAAAGAGGATACGCTATTTATTATATTTATTTTAAAAATAATAAGAAAGATATCTATAGTAAGTAAATTTTGTCCACCTGCCTATTACTAGCTGTTACATAATAAAATTGTATATTTCATTACAAATTCACACGGCTAGTAAACTGTGAGATTTTATAAAATTATCTGTATAGGGTAGTGTCTCTTTAACTAAATGTATTTCCTCAGCGAAGCAGACGGTATTCGTATATGTTGTCTCATTTGCAGTTGCTGAAGTGCTTTAATAATTACACGCTAAACGCTTGTTAACAATTTATAAGAAGGAATTATTTTTTTTTACAAAAAAAAGTTTAAATGATAAAACAATATTTTGATTGTTTAGGAAAATTAATAATTAATGATTTCTATTCCAGAACTTTAATATTCCGTGCTAGGGGACAAGACCGCGCTAATGTCACGCGGTCCGAGGCCGAAGAGTTATGTGCATAACGCCTGCTCCGTGATTTATCCCAGTTTTGATTCTGACCACATTCATATGTATTGCTCCGGTCACATACATTTTAACTAACGATTTTTGACCGCCATTGAAAAGGATCTATTTATTTCCACAATTTGTTTACAAAAGTTCTTCTTGTTTTATTTCAAAGCAATGAGGCGAATGTCTGAACCTGCTAAACTTCAGAAGTTAATAATGAAGCTATAAAAAGTTCTGTTAACATTAAAAGTTTTTGTGAACTAAATATTATTTTTACATTAAAGTCTACTTAGTTATTATATATTTCCTTTATTCTTAAAAACAGATACAGTCAAGAACTAAGCTTGAAATTATTGCGTTCATATACGCAATAATTTCAATAATAGTGATAATATAGGTAAAATGCCAATTTTCGAAGAGACAGCACAAGTAATGGCTATTGTCAGAAATGTTTGTTAGTTAATGATCTCACAGAGTAATGTGACCGCGCAGTAGGTACGGCTGGATCTGTTTCACACAACAGCAAACATTTATATTATGCTCTAAATGTAACTCAATTAATTTTCGCTTCGCTCTATTACTGTAATGTTTCATCTAAATATGTTCTGTGGTTTTTATGTGAAAGTGGAACAAACATCCATCCTCACAATGTTGTACATTATTATATGAATATTAATAATTATTTATATTAATCAATTAATCAATATAAAATGTGAAAAAGTAGTGTATGTAAAAGTAGTATAGTAGCATTCCATTGAAGCAAAGTTTTGTCCAATGAACGACTTCAATTCTACTCCAGGTTATTTATAAGTATAATGTTAAGTTTTAGGTAAAACAATATTTACAGTTTACTACGCCGATTATCTATTTACTGACTTTAGTATTATTGTTTTAGTAACCTTTATTTTTTTTTGAGTAGAACTCGATCTTTTCCTTTCGCTTACTTCTCGCTTTAAGTGATAATAATGATTCTTTCCATTCTCTATTATTTATCAAATTACCTTAACAAATAAAAGATTTTCATTATAATTTGATTTATGAATTGATCTAATTTAAACTATTTATACTTTCATTCATAAAAAAAAATTCACGCTATATCCCGTACACAGCAAGGGAATAGGAATTTAGTATTAGGACTATTCTAGAGGCATTGCGTGTTCAGTGGCTGACCTCAACGCCGCGCTTTTCCTCCACACCAGAGCGAAGAAATAATTCTTCAGGCTTCCAATAATAATATTTGTCATTATAGTCTTTCATACATTTTTGCTCGGCCTACATAATATTAGCCAAATGCCTTAAAAGTATTTTAACATAATATCTACGCATTTAATAACAGACAGAAACAGTCTCCTGCAACATTATGTGGAATTTTATGATTTCCCGCGAACAAGGATAAATCACGGATGTACGTTATAGGATCAACGAGCAATATAGGTACCTCTAGTTTCACTTTTGGGTGACACAAGCTGATAGTCACCTAAATACAAACAAAGTAAAAGTTTTAATAACATATAACATTATTATATTATATTAATTAATTATATTATGTGTACATATTATATTAAGTAACAATTCTATATTATTAAATTCTTATGTAATACACTGTCTTATAAGAAATTGCCAAATTGCCCTATTGTCATTCTAAAAGAACTCTATAACGCATGAGACTAATTATATTCACCAAAGACTGAATTAAAAAGACTGAAAGTAAATAATATTTTACCTGGAAAGCTTAAAGCCACAAAAGAAGATTACAGAATAATAACTAATATATTCTACTATTACGTAGCAAATATAAAGAGAAACTACTAAAAGCGCAAAGGTACGTTTCACAAACAAAATAAGCAACATTCGAAAATGGCTTTTATAACCAAAGCTGCATTTTCTACAAAGTAGTGTCTCTTAGTAATATCGTTCTAAATTTTCACTGCAGTGTGTAAGTACGCTGCTTTAGGTGAAAACGTGAGAAGCGTTTCAATTTAGACTGATATTAGGAAGATAGGTAAGCGTGTTAGAAGAAAGATGTGAAGACGTAAACATTAAACGTTACTTGGTAAGGAATCTCGGGGAATATGAAAGTGGCGTTCTCGTGGCGTCGGCTGATGTGCTTATTAAAGTAAGATAATAAGAAGGTGATAATATTTTCGCTAAGTATTGTTAAATTAAAATAATGTTTACTATTGTCTCAAAATACCAAATTGTTTTAGAGGCTAAGTAAGTGTGACCTTTGGTTTGTTTATTATGGTCCAATATTTTTTTTCTATGTTCATAAAAAAACCTGTCCTAGGTACACTTTAAAATTAAATTTAGGCTAGATATATAATTTTGTTAAAAAATATAAGACTCTAACGTCCCCTATGTGGCTTCGCCTGCTTTTTTTATTTAATGTTATTGAAATGTATTTAAAAAGAAATCGTTAATTATTTTAGCACGGTCATATCTTTAAGTACGGTTGTAAATGCACTGAATAAAACGTAATTTAATTTTTTTGGGATTTTATTTGATTTGCTACCAAAAATTGTAATATTTAATAGAAAAAGTTTTGTTATTTCATATCTATCCAGAAATGCACGGACGACAATTGTGGTTTTTCCCGCGTAAATCTCTATTTAAAATTAATAAAAAATAGCTTCATGCAGTATCCTGCACAAAGAAATGTGTGGGTTTTTTTAAATAACCTATTCTTATATTAATTTAACACATTTTCCACATCATGTAAACTAAAAAGGTAAAAGGTCTTCTTTCCACCGATTTTGAAGGAATTGAGTGAACTTCCCAAATAAAGGTTATTTTTTTAAACATTTCCTTACAGACCTATTATTATTCCTCAATCTCGCCGATTTGTTCATTCTACGATTCAAGAATAATTCCAAGTAGTTACTTGGAATTAATCGTGAACATTAATCATTACCGTTCACTGTTGAATATTTACACATTACTTAATGTGATAGTAATGTTACTATTAAGCAATAGAACTTTCAATAATAGGCTTAGCCTCATTGAGAATTAACGCTCATGACTGCTTAAGACAGGCTGGCCGTGCGCCAGAGATTATAGTGACGGAACTGCAACATTAGTGCTGAGGTGTCCCATATACGAGTAGAGGACTAAAAATAGTTAGCGAATAACTGCTGCATAAGCTGCCGAGGCATCTTATCTCGGCATCCGCAGTGAAGTTATATTACACGTAACAATATGTGGGTACGGAGGGCAATCGCTGTCAGTTACCCAGTTCTACGAGCAGTAGTAGTTACATGGGAAACTCTACAAAAGTTCATTAGTCTGACTGCCTGTCCACTCTCGTAAACGCCGTAATAAACCATCACGGCCAGAGAGCAAACCGAACTACATGTTTGTTTTGAAATAGAGTGAATAATCTGTCAAAGTTTTATACATACTTCAAAGTCTTAATTGTTTACATTTTTTACTTAAATCGCTTATCCATCATTAAGATTGATACGTAACGGAGGCTGTTATTAATATTGCTGTTCATTAAAAGTTTAGGGCAGCGTTCTTCGTCCTCCGATAGCGTTGACGGATCGAGGAGCGTAAGGTAGGAACACAAACATCAATTAGTAGACAAAATAACATTTGTCGTACATCAATTCAACACTGTTGGCAATCCACCTGTAATTGTGGACTTTAACTGACAATCCCGCTAACATAGAGTTAATGAAAATCCTGAATCCAATAGCGCGTAATAGCCCTATATGCGACCTGCCTGCTCGAGTGACATTGTCAGCTGTAGGTTCATTAGCTCGATGTACCATCACAAGCTAACAAAGCCAGTACGTCGATCAACTGTAGTGCTCTCGACAATAGCTCTACTTATATCATAGCCTTTTATTCCGTGATTTTAATCTACAGTTATATTCTTTTACTGCCGCAGCATATTGAAAACCTCGTCGTTTTGCTCGTAATTTTATAGAGGAAATAGACTTTTAAATGTGTGACATTATATTTTATTTAAGTAATTGCCTTCAGGCATTTGACACAATTCCTCTGCTTATAGTCTTTTTCACCTACATCTAACCCACTTTTACATAAAATTAAAGACTGAACTTTAAGTAAACTTATTCTCAAAGAATAATAAAATAATCAGATTAGGTGATGAAATTGTTATGATAGAAAATTTTTCACGGTTAGCTTTTAGCAGTTCGAATTTGAATTTTGTTGAATGAAATGATTTTTATTTGAAAATTATGGTTTTTCCAGTTTGTGAAGAGGAAACTTTCCTTTCACCTTGTATTTGTCTTTACATAAAGTTCATTGTGAATGCTAAGGCAAAGTCGGTTTTATCTCAGCAAGGTCTTCATTGTGTAAAGCTTAATAAGCAGCTACTATTGTTAATTCACGTCGCACAGCTTTAGAATGGCTTGAACTTCCAAATTTCCATCTCTAGACATGGGATGGAACTTGGAATATTATACATATTTAACGTAGCGGACTTTAGTGCAAATACACCTATGATTGTAACGTTATTCGAGTATCCTAAACATCCTAAAAATGTAATGTGTTTTTTGATAGAAATATGATTTTAAACCCTAATATAATAAAATAATAATAATCATTTCACATTACGTTTACAAATAACAATTATAATTATAGCCTTTTAGAATAGTTTCAGTGTGATCGTCACTGTACTAAAAATAACATATTCTAATAACGATTACATATAAATAATAATAAATGAATTCAAATTTACTCAACGTTTTCGCTTATATATAAATAGAATAAAATATAAAAATCTAAAAAATAAATACATTTTAAGTAATAACAATTTCATAACAGGAAGATATTTTTCTACTAAGAGTCAAATTTTTCAATTCGCTTTAGAAGAATTAATAGCGTAAGTTTAATACACTCGGGAACTCTCGCGACAGATAAGAGGTGCTGTAAATAGTAATAAGAAAATTTCATTCCTTAACCTTAAATTGAAATCTGGTAGTGAAAAAAAAAATCAAACAATCTTTCTAGTTCAATTATCTATTCCGTGAAATGCTCCTCTTCAGGACTTTATTCCTTTGGAGACTTTGTAATGAGAACTTCGTAGCGCAGTGCTACGGCGTAGGACTATAAAGGCGATGGGAGTTAGATTCCCTCTCAGATGAAGGAATTGCTTTATTTTTTCTATTATGTACAGACATAAGAGTGTATGTGTGTGTGTCTGCATGACTATCTGTGACATCGTAGCTCTCAAAAAAGCGAAACAATTAATTGTGAATAGCATAATTTTCGTATATAATGAATATTATAGTAAATTTCGTATTATTCTTATCACTATTTAAATTCATAAATTTAAATAGTGAAAAATCTTAATATTAATATGCCTTTGCATATTAAGATTTTTCAGATTCAAGCTCAAATCAAATAAAAATAGGTTTCTAAAGTGAGTAAATGAAAATATTAAAAGAATCATTGTCCCGGGTGGCAAACAAGCCCACTACCGTTGCGTTTACACAATGAACAAATATTTAATTGCTATATTTTTATACTGTAACACAAATTGACGAATTTAAGAAGTGAAGTGAAAATTTTAATACAATTCTTAGCAGTATTAGCGACATCCCTACAAGTACCAGCTGTCACAGATTGCAATACAATGAACTGAATATTGTAGCGAGTGTAAGAGCGCGTGTACACTGTCATAGTTAGTTCGTATTTGATACGTACATTACGAATTAAGTTCACTGTACGAGTATATGTAGGTGTGACATGGTGCGGGACAGTCTCCCGGGTGTCACGCTCAGGCGCTCCGACCAACTAAGCCACGTGACTGTTTCTTAATTGATATTCTTCAAAAGGAATATTATTTTTACCTAATACTTACATAAGCATTTTCGTATGATGTGTAAATTACTGATATTTGTATGTAAATATAAGGGACAATATGGGAACGTATTATGCAAATAAATCTTCCTTACATATAAATCACTTTGGTCCCAATTTTTCGCTAATAAGAAACATTGCACTTTCGGTGGATGATACTGACACTATTCTTTATTTGAAAGGATCGATTAAGCAAATATATTATTAACAAAAAAATGTTTTAATTATAATTTGAACAGTAAAACGTGTGTTTACATAACAGGAAAGGAGTATCTTGGCAGTGGGTCCCATTTGCTTACGACTTGCTGGAAGTTTCAATCACAACGAGCTGTATATACGAGTAAATACAAAGGGCCAAAGTCCATGCGAGCAAAGTCGTGAACAGTCACTAGTTCTTAATAACATCGTATTAAGGGTACTTATAGTGTTTTATAAGTACCCTTAATACGATGCAGTACGATCTCAATGTTCACTCCCACTTTAAATTTATGCGCAATCGTGAAATATAACATATCAGTTTCATATAAGAAAAATGGCAACCAGATGTTAAAACATATTTACTGCTCGATGCCAGAGTCGTTGCAGTGCGCTGTCACATTACTGCGATATATGTATTTTGTTCACATTCTGCAAACTTCATACTTGTCTAGAGTTATGTGATGATACACTTTATTACAGTATTTTACAATGTTAAGCAAAGGAATATTTTAAAGTGAAAAGTTGCAGAACGAATTATTTAATTTTTTCTTATATTTGTAAGTTGGGTGCTATTATCGTGATTTGCAAATGTATTAAAGAATCTAATTGTAAAGATTATAAAAAAAATCTAAATTATAAATAAATATTCAGACAAACTTAGCAAAATATTTCTAAAATTTCACAATATTTTTGGTATATTTTTAAATCATACCATATTCTCTCACCCACTGACTAATTTATTTTGAATACTTGTACAATACACAATATCGATTTAAAAGCGCTAATTTAATTAATTGTCTCTACACCGCTACTTGGTTCTCATCCACTTCCATGGGTTGGTTGGAAGAGGTTATCTTTACAATTTTTATTATTTATTTGTGTTTTTAGTACGTGAAATAAAGAGAGAAATTATTAATATATTTACTAGCATAATACACTTTTACAAACGTAAAATGCAAACAAAGCAAAAAGTTGACTCGAATTACTGAAACAAATTATGACCAACACACTCCATTCCAAACAGCTCGAGGCGTCCTCGTGTACAGTACATGCTTGAATAAAACAATACTATTTAAATGTTAATTTTAACAAAAATAGTTTTTATAATGCTGATATATTATATCGTATGGATGTACAGTCACATGTTTAAATTCAATTCTAAATAAATGGTGTATGAAAAATATTCTTGTGTATACAAAATATATTTTATATCAAAAATACTTGACACAGATTTTTTTAAATATTTTTATCATAACTGTCACGACTTGGTCTATCACCTGTTTTCGTTTTATCGTTGACTCCTGGGACATCCTGTATATTTTTTTAACAATTTAAAAGTTTAAAAAACAACTGCGCAGCTATTCATGATATGATGCGAATATTCGCATATCTATATTTTTTCTCTATCTCTTTGGAAATCGATACTTATTGTATATGAAAAGCTTCACTCGTCAGCACTGTGTTCGAATATGACTGTCTAAGATAATGAGCGCGACGGCTTTTGAAGTCTTCTTGTGTCTTTTCTTCGAAATAATAAATATACTACATCCCAGTACTCCATATATAATTAAAGGAAACATGAAATCTCATGTTTCCAGATGTAACCAGAAATATTAATGAATGTTTCCAGGACAGACGTACGGGAATAAATTCGAATAGTTCGCTGCATGTCGGGTAAACTTTTTGCTTGTACTTACCATTTTTAATTTAAAGTTCATAATTGAATTCATAATTCATTCTCTATTTTAGTTGATATAATTTATTGAAGGTTTACAAGGTAATGTGAACCAACGAACTTATGTATAACATAAAATGAACATGTTTTTATATTATCTCGGTATTCTACAAACATTTTAGAATTATAACATTTTTCCTAATTAGTACATTTAAAATATTCCGTAAATGTGCGTTAAATACTAAATGCTAAATATATTTCTTTTAGTTCATAAAATTGTTGGAATACATAATTCTTTTGCGATTACGGCATCACTAAATCTTCAGAACTCGTTAATCGAACTTTATCGAAGTACTGCCCCGCGTCTGACGCCAGCTGCCTTTGGCAGAGCTCTCGTTCTAGGCAACTCCGATTTAAGTGATGAAATTCACATCGAAGGAGATGATAGGAACACAACAGATATGTTGTTGAAAGTCCATTTAAAATATTGTTAGCTAAACGACTTATTCATTAAAATGTGATAACTTATAAATAAATTAAGATTTCGTGAACACAAAATATTTGCCAGAATATCTAAACATGTTTATGTACACAACTGGTTGTGACAGTCTTAGACAACTGGTGACCGAAAAATCGTCTTATTGTTTATTGTGAAGTTTCAATTCCAATCATTGGCATTATCAAACAGAACTCATATATTATATGGTCAATTATGGTAGAAAACTGATATTTTTATTAAGAATATAATAAAATGTATATTTTCACAGTAATACAAATAGTTTAATGCAAAATGTGTTATAATAAAAAAGTTACTAACATTTTTTAGAGACGGTAAAACGTTATAAACGCTATACGAGTAGGTATCTAGCGGACTCTTACTATAGGTAATGTAGATACCGCTTAAGCTAACGACGTCTTGTCTCTAAGGCTATTTTATTCAGCTGTTTAAATATTACTCATTTCCATAATACTGAAGTCGAAAGCGCATTACCGCATTATTCTTTCATTTGTGACGATGTTTTTTTCACAATTTATCCCATATTTTTACAATAATATCGTATATATATATCGAGCTAAAAATACTAAAAAATATAAATAAAAACTATAGTATGTTTCTACCACTTTGTCAATTCTAATACAAATAAACTAAATAACAACTGAAATTTCCGATCACGAGGCGGCGTTTAAAAGGCTGTTTGCAATAAAATGCTACTTCAGGTTTGGAATGCGTCAGTCAAACATTTCCATGTTTTTGTACACAACATGTCCGTCACGGCTGTAGCTCGCTTGTAATAAAATGTATGATACAGGAACAGATTATAAATTTTATCTGGATTTACTACAAACAATTTCAATTGTGTTTAAATGTTCAAGTCGAAGGAATAACTTCATGCTATTCCTATGTTTTTGACTTTAATTTATAGTCAAAAGTAATTAATTTGCTTAGATTTATAAATGATAAGATTATTAAAAATAGCATGACTTTTGTGAAGTGATTGTCTGCGCTAAGTATTTTATCATATATTTATAATATTTGTATTTAATATTCTATCAGTAATAATTTGAGGGCCGTCTAAATTTATTCATGAAGTCAAATCTTTATTTCCATATTTGATAGGGTTCAACCTTAAGGAGTTAAATATTAAGATTAGTAGAATCAAAGGAGTTAGTTTAAATTTGATACTTTGGTGAAGGGGTTAGTTTGATAGTAGATATTTGCAAGTGGGTAGATTACGTGTAAAGGATCATCCAGTGAAAGTTAGAACTAACAATAAAGATCTTTTAGATTTAGGTATTGTCAAATGTACTTACTTGTGTGCTTGTTATATTTTTTATGAATGTATTTTTTATGTATTATTTAAAAAAATCTGTTTATTATATGAATAATCATGTAGCACAAGCGGGCGAAGCCGCAGGCTCGCGGGTCGCTAGTATATAAATACATGTAGGAAATGGTCAAAAGCAGGATTTTGCTTTTTGCTTCAGGTAACGAGTCGCGAGCACTTTGACCTCGCCGCCTCGTTCCCGTCTCCTTTAGTTTCTTTGAGAGTTGATTGAGCGTAGCACTTTGTGTGCATACGAAAACGTCTGCACTGAACTCCTAGGGATTTAGTTCAGCTTCAGCTTTTAGGCAACGTTCCAGGATAAAATTTTTCGCTTACGTTAGCTTTTTTTAAGATTGCAATTTTTTAAATCTGAAATCTGTAGATTGTCTACCTATTGTTGATTTTATTTTACATTTCAGGATAGTTTTTTAGTTTTATAGCTTTTTTTAAGCTTCACCATGATACGTTAAACTTGTAGGGAACATTTCTTATTCAAAATTTATATTATTACATTTACTAGAATCATCCGCACGCAGCGCATTGGAACAACTCAAACCTGTTCCGAGTTTTTTGTCATGCGTGCCGTAGGCTGCTAGCCAGCATCGCCACGTTTAAAGAGTCGGCTAGAATCGCTTGCGACATTCACTTGTGTATCCATTGCTCTCTTGGCTTGCATTCAATTCTCAACCTTAACTTCTTGCTATTACGTGCTAGTTTAGCTTGTATTTTCTATTGGTATTTATTTAAATTTCTTTATTTCCTTCTGTGATCATTTTCTCTTCACGTATCTGTGAGTTAAATAAATTTGGACAATTTCTCCACAAAATTTGGATTTTTAATTTTACTCATTTAGTGTAAAATAAATAAGATCATATTAAATAGTGGTATCACATCTCAACCGCTATAAACTCAAAATGAAAAAAAAATGTCTCAAAATATCATACAAAAGAAAAATTTGGGCAGATGAAGTGATTATTATTTCAGTTTTTTTATTCGTATTAGTTTTTCGATAAATTTAAATTACAAATATTTAAATAGGATTGTTGTTATTGAATATTGCTCTGTTGGGAGTATTGCGATAAATTAAATTTGAAATTAATTCATATGTCACAGATGTCACGTTCTACGTGCGCTATGTTTATTCTACAGAGTATTCCAACAATGTGGTTGGGATATTGCGAACAATAAACTATAGAGAATTTGTTAAATAGAGTTTCTATTAACTATAACTGTTTGAAATTTACTAAATGCATGAATTCATATAATACATCTAATACAAAACGGATTATTGTTTTTTTTCCAATTCCCCAATGCATAGGAAGGTAGTGTCCAGTCTATGTGTGTCTGTTATATAGATGATGCGTTGAAAGATTTAAATGATCCTTATGGGAATCGATTTATCCTTACCTTGGGAATGTCACTAAAAGACATGAAAATATTCAAAACTCTTCAGCGACAGCCAGACGTCGTATTGTCTAAATTAAAGACAAATTAAATAAATAGTTTAGAAAACCGAATACCTAATATCCTTGATTCGGACCAGAGGAAATTGCATTTCCGTTTTATATTTCCTCTACAAACTGTAATATCAAAGTTATGCAAGAACAATAAACCACCAAGGAGCATCAATACGCCGCGGGCAGTCATACTAGTTACTTCATACTGCAGAGACAAGTAATATGCGATGCACTGTAGAGTCAATGTGGGACGTCTTACTACTCGTGACAGATATACAATATGACCGCGGGAGCTTCATTTTGTTATATTAGTTGAAAACAATCAGTGGCAGAACTGTTAATGGTGATTTAAAAAATATTTTATTTACCATTTAATCAGTAGGTTTTTATTTACCTTTTCGGTAAAGATATTATAATGACAAATATGATATTTTGTACTCGCTACTCCGGCGGGACATATACACTTAAGGATTTTTAAAATTAATAATTTTTATTATAGGATATAGTAAATAAGCTATAAGTTAACCGTAGCGTTTGGCGCTCCGCTCTCTCTCTCTCCAATACAATCAAATTATTATAATTAAGTTCAGCTGCGAGACGTACGACGTATGAACTTATCTCTACGCTTATCATGTAAGCATAGAGACACCGGTTCTCTATTTTCTTTCCGAATTAGAGACATTATGTGTTTGTTAGCGGAAAATTTTGTTGCCTCATATTGTTACCAATCATTTTATGGAATGAAATCCATGGCTTACACGTAACGACAAATACTGTCGCGTTCTTCAAATGCTATCCTACAATAATGTCTATTCAAGTTTCGTAAAGAAAATTCTACTAAAAATTTAATAATTTATATTTTAAAGACAATATTTTATTTGTTACACACATATATGTATTTTATAGTATCACATTTGTATATTCAAGAATGCAAGATTTCCCGGCGGAGCTTTGATCCAGCGTTCAATGTAAGTCCGGAACAAACTTCATACATAAACATCTCTAAACGTTGGTTTGGTCGTCGTCACTTTAAAGTGGATTTATATTTATATACTTTGTAAATGTATATTATTTAAAATAATTTACTAATATTTTTATCAGCACGCTTAAGATATAACTTAATTTGTCACTACAGTTTTAAGAAAATATAATTAAACCTATTTTTATTTGAATACATCTATTGGTGTAAAATATCTTATTACATGTGGAGATTCACTATTTTTAAACTGAACATATTGTGTAATATTTTAACGAGGAAACAAATACGTTTAAAGTATTCCACCGATTGGAACTCGAAACTTGAAAGTGTTGGCGCTAAGATAGCGTAGCGTCTTACAAAAATATTAAATAATAAATATTAAACACATTTTAATGTTGTTTAAATATGAAATTTTATTAATATTTTTTTAACGTTTTTTTTCAAAGTCAAATGCAATTTATATGAATAATCTGACAAGTATCCTCCATTTAAACGACATCATACGCACGATTAGCGTAGTACTTCTCGCGACCGTCAAGTGGTGGATCAAGGAGACAGTAACCATTGTACGCACTAACCCTCGAATGAAGCCATATGAAATGATGAAGATGTTGATAGAATCTGTCTATCTATCTAGCTGTCTATTTCATCATTTTACATCATTTTGAGGCGCCATGAAGTGAAAAGTATGCAAATATTTGACATTTGTATCGGCAGTCTAAATAACCGAAGG
>HE670135.1:0-24667 GCA_000313835.2 Heliconius melpomene melpomene
TCCCCTCATTCCTTCTGCCTACCCTGCTGTGTGCGGAATACAGCGTGAAGCTAATTTAAAAAAAAACTTAAAGATCAATTAAATTTATTGCATGTAAATCGAAAAAAAATAAATGAAAGTATACATTAAACTTATTAATGACTCTTGCATATATGTTTTGAGGCGTTTATTATACAATAAATCAATATACGCTGTGGGGCATATCATTTCCGATATTATGATTTATGCCAATAGTATTTAATTTTTGTATCTTTCGCGAGTTCACAAGAATATTATGCAATAAGATTTAAAAACATATGTTGCATAAGCCACATGTGCCGAACATCTGGTTCAGCATTGTATTGTACTATGGAGGTCGTGTATTCGATTACTATGTGACACCATTTTTTTATTTATTTACTAAATAAACATTGTTTAGGTTAATAATGGGTGATCAATGATGTTTCAATAAGAAACGAAAGTTCTAGGGTGAAAAAATTCTTAAACAAAAAAGGAGACTCATTGATTGCAGATTCGATTCCCAGTTGAGGATCTTCTTACTATTACAAAGAATGGATATGTATTTAACGTAAATATAACTTGAACGATATTTTGATGGGTACTTCCTTAATATTAAGTGACAAAAAAATGAATTTCTTAATTAGGCCTCGTTACGACCATGGTTGGGCACCGGTTGCACCAGTGAAAGTGGACCCATTGTGACCCAGAATTAATAAATCATTGTAATTATGTTTTCTTTGCGTAGGCTGTATGGAAAAAGTCATAGTTAATTAACTGTGTGGTGATACAAGGAAAAGATTTTCGATTTCCGATAATTTTGATTGCTTATTTCATATTTTCGTTATATTTATACAAATTTATTGTTTATAATTCTGAATAATCCTCTTTTAAAAACAGTATTTTAGCTGTGCTGTGCTTTTGTGTGCTTGAGCTTTATAGTTTTAGCTTGACGCTGTATCCCGCATATAGCAGGATAGGGAGAGGGAACCTAGAATTAAGACACTCCGCTCCCCACTTTTCGCCGCTTTTTTTGCAACATTGGCAGTATTTAACGCCGGGCTTTTTGCCTCGGTGCCAGAGAGAAGAAATTACCTGCACTACAACTGCCTTAATTATTTTTTATAATAACAATTCGTGGACGAATTCAGTTCCAGTATATAGATGTAACATTAATAATTCAAGATATACGTCACAAGTATTTCGTTGAACTGTAAATGAAGTTCGACTCAGTTGCCATGTTTGCGAATCTGCTCCAGATAGAGTTTACAAGATATACCTACTCGTACTTACATTTAATTTAAAAATATAGTAAATAATAAGACTTAAACGTTTAATGGGAACTGAGTGTTTTAACACTAGGTTCCCGGGTTCCCTCTGCCTATTCTGCTATGAGCCGGAGATAGCATGAAGCTAAAACAGAATAGTAAGGCTTCATAAGCGAGATCAAATTTCATTTAAAAGAATATTTGTATTTTAGTATGTTAGTTTTTATACGCAATCATTATTTTAAAACGATAAATAGAGAACAGAATGAAATATCAATAACTTGAAAAGGATCAAAAATATTTTTTTAATATTTGATATACTACCCTTAATGCAAATGTATTCACAAAATAATTTAAATTACATTATAACAGTAATTCCGCTTTAAAGTTCATAAAAACAGCCTTTGTCGGTTGCATCAGAACTAAAGTTCGCGGGTCCAAATGAATTATTCACGCCTCGAATGTGTATCATATAATTTTGACATTTACTTATAGCGTTCTTATTATTCTTTATGATCAGTTATATAACAATATAAAAGTATTCTCATTACTTTTGTATTGCACATTTTATTATCTTTGTGTTACATGAAAAGATCTTTCTTATGAAAATGGTGATTTAAATTAGTAATATCTTTAAATAATCGGATAAACAAATAAATAACAAATAAAATTGGGGAACGGAGTGTCTTAGTACTACGTTCCCTCTGCCTACCCTGCTATGTGCGGGATACAGCGTGAAGCGCAAAAAAAACAAATAAAATTTATATTTGTTAAAAATATTTACCTCTAATAGGATTAGAACCTACGACCTCTGATCTATATTCAATGTACACCACTGGACATATGAATCCTTTGTTCTTTTAAAATAATTTTAATATCTCAATATAATACATAAACCAACCAAAATAAAACATAAATAACTTTCCGGTTTAAAATTACAATGCAGCAATCAAAGCGAAAGAAACGCATCGCGATATTAATTGTTTCTGATGGACTCTTATCGCGAAGTGGAATCAGTGCATCGTATACACTCTTATGATTGATAAGTTTAAATGGAAGGTTGTTTTATATACCTATATATATTGTTATCTTTTATATTTGTATTTTGTTATGACAAAAGAAAAAGTAAAGGGAAACTAAAATAATAAGTTTCCTTCAAAAGTTACAATTCTCTCTGAATTTATTGATAATTAATTTTTAGTTTTATAAACCAGAACCCCTCATTACGGGATCTTCAGGAATCACTAAATTAGCTAATTTTTATAGTTTTCATTTTGAATTTGACATTCTGACAAAATATATTGTTTTTATGTGCATTTTAAACTGCTTTTACCCACTAGGGAAAATAATACCCAGAAAACGTATAATTTTTTTTATTTCAAATCAATTTCTTGTCTAAATTATAAAAACCATGTCGAAATGCTTACCTAGATATATGTTATTAACAACTTTTTTATATTATGTAAAAAAGTATAAATATTATAAGAAAAGAACAAGAAATAGCATGTATATGTAG
Organism: Heliconius melpomene melpomene; assembly: GCA_000313835.2. Classification (NCBI taxonomy): domain Eukaryota; kingdom Metazoa; phylum Arthropoda; class Insecta; order Lepidoptera; family Nymphalidae; genus Heliconius; species Heliconius melpomene. Next base: position 2,782 of record HE670135.1, read on the forward strand.
TATTTACTTTGACAGTGACCGACGAGGCGTGCTGGACGCGGCGGCGTTGCAGGCTTTGGCAGGCGAGAGTGTGCTGGAGAAGGAACGACAGCTATCAGAGATGATCTTACAGCTGCAAATGGTTAGAGAGCAGCTACTCTCTCAACAGGAACACACAAAGGTAGGAATGTCTTAATAAATATGATAGCACTTACTAAATAATTAGAAAAATAAGTTTTTATAAAGAGAAAGTTCTTTTAAAATGACATTACAAATAATTACCGGCGACTCTACCTAATCTAAGGGGTACAAATTTAAATTTAATTTAAAACAACACAATGTATTCTATTAAAAGTTTCTAACAACAAAGTCGATTCGAGGCGAAACAAACCTAATTTGCAAAAGGGTAAACAAAAACCGGTAAAATCCTTTGAAAAGGAACCTTTGGAAATTTAAAATGAAAAAGCTCATTTTTACTTTTATGATGCTGAAAAAACGATAATATTTTAAAATTATTTTCAATACAAATTCATAAGATATCAATCAATACTAATTAGATATTTACTTACTAACCTAATTAAACATTCCAATTAAATAGATAAAAGACATATTTAGTTATTACCATAAATAATTACATACATTACGAATATAATAAATACCAAATATATATATATTTTTCCACATAAGATCTCATAAGAAAATTTTATTCTATTTTCGAGAAATCAATAATATTTTAAATATAAACCTTATCCCGAATAAATATCATTGTACAGGCGGACACCTTCCAACTGTGCCACAATGGCTAAGCTTATTAAGTTATATACATTCTACTTAGTTCTTTGTAAAAAGATCAACCAATTTCCATAAAGCTCTCGCACAAAAGCTACAAAGAGGGTTGTATTCAAATCTGGCTCCGTGACCTTGCATGCTAACATCCGTCTGGACAGAGGGGGCTTGAGTGTTTTAGGAAACAAAATGTTATATCAATAAAAGGAAAAAAAGGTGACAAAATATAATACGACTTTATACATAATTTTGTTTATTTTAATACTAGAGGTTTGCTCCCGGTTTTTTCGCTTAAACTGGTCTTACATACTTTTATTAAATTAGTTAATCAATTTTACATTTTTAAATATAAATTATTATAAAAAAGATACTTAAACTTATTGTTATGTTATAGCCAAATTAAGTAAAATCCTTACATCAATTGTAGTTTATATTTTGTTCTGATGTATAAGCTATATTACTAAAAAGTTTCATCTAAATCCGTTCAGCAGTATTTGCGTGAAAGTGGAACAAACATTAGTAGAATTTTAATGAGAACTAATAACAAAAGATTCATATGTAATTTTTAAAACTCAATTAATAATATAATTATCATTAAATAAAAAAAAAATAAAAAAAAGCTACACAAAAAGAATAGATAAACATAGTAATTGACGATATATTAGTCATATTAACTAAAAAGCTTCTTGTTAAAGCGAATCTATTCATCGCCACCCCATTACAAAAAGTGTCTAAATAACTCATATAGTAGGTTCATCAATTTAAGCGCTCATAAAACATAAAAGGTGAAAAAGGTATACAAAAATAGCTGATTGCAAATATGTAGGTAGTACGTATTGATTGTGAATATTGAATGTGCAATTTGTCTTTAATTCGGATTCAGATACAATAGTAATGAAAATCCTTTCATCTCAAATCAATTTGATGAATATGTGTGTGTTGGTCTGTTTGTGTGTAGCCGTAGAACATGGTGTGGAAGTGTTATGTGGTGCTTGTATAGGTGGGGTTAGGTTTTGTAAAAAATCTTTTAATTATTTCAAAGATAATACTAATATTAGGGTGTTGTCTGATATAAATAATTTAAAATTGAAATCAATATGAATATTAGGCAAAATAATTATTAAATAATACCTATGAACTTTTACATAAATGTCTTATTTTACAAAAAAATTAAGAAATTTTTGTTTTACTAACATTTCTTTATATTTTGACGCAATTTAACGTATCTACTATGGATTCTTTCATAACAGTGTTAACCAACACAGATACTTCAAAATTACTTCAAATTCCATAAAAAACACAATTACCTAAATTTAAAAATGTAGTAATTCTTAAATTCTACCATCCTATCTATATATTTGGGCATATCCATACAAATCATAATTTACCGTTTCCACTGTGAATTCTTTGATCGCAGACGCACACACGCCTGTGCTGTGCTGGGTTGTACTGGGGCGCCAGTCGACTGCAACAAAGACACTCTCATACTAATGAATCAGCGATAAAAACTCGAACAACTCCCGATCACATGCCCCGTGCAGGGCTGGCGACGGCGGCGGGTTGTCATTAGATTCATATTAGTTTATTTTGTGATACTATTAGGAGAAATGATAAGCGGATTGTTAAGACTATTTACTGTCCTTGATTTACAGAAATGATGAATATTAAATCGTAAAAATATAAATCAGTAAATTTTAAGTTAGCCCAATAGTTATAAATCGTACTAAATACAAAATATGTAATATTTGAATGCATGCTTTATTACTTACCGTATAGTTCTAAATCTTTAGTTAGTTTAGTTAGATATCAATCAAAAATAATATAAAATATTATATAAATTATTTTTTTTACTGTTTAAAGTACAATATATTTTGTAACTTACACAATAAGACAGTCATCTTATCCCAATTACCCCACATCACATAATATTCCCTAAACATTTACCAGCATACCCACAAATAAGTAGCAACCCTGCAATTGTTGACTGTACGGATTGAAGAGGCCCGCCATAGATGCGCAAATGGGTGCGGGTAATGGCCGCCTCGCGCTTCGTATTCGCGCTTTTTTCAAACAGAACGAACGTCCCTTTGTTGACTCCATCCCGGATTCATTCGGAATAGGCGTTCGATACTGGCTGCCTTGAAAAAAACTTTTTTTTTTCAACCCCTTTTTTCACATCATTCGTTGTTTTCTGTCTTCCTGCCAGACAGGTGTGTTCGATTGGCTTCGATTGGTTTAGGAACGTGGTATAACGTGTTTTCTATGTATTGTATTGATAAACTATGTACGAGTATATTAGGTATAACAGAAGTGAGGCCGTGGCACAGTGGCAAAGTTCTTGTTTGTAAACGCGATGGTTGTAGATTCGATTCTCAGTAAGGAAATTGATATATTTTTGTTTCTTCGCTCTGGTGACAAGACATTTTTCCACTTTATACTAAACTGTTATATACATACTTCTGTTTGACTAACCTGCTATCTGCGGGATATAACGTGAATCTAATAAAATTGATTATAATATTTGCTTCTATTAAATAGATATACGGGGATGTCTCATATACCTATATCACTAGAGGTGACAGTCGTTATAGTCTTGTCACTGACTGAGTAGTGATCGAAGAGCGCTCGTGGCCAGTAAAGTGTTTTCTTATAATTTTTATTATTTAAGGTAATTATTAGTAAATATATTATTAATAAATAATTATTGGTATAATAATTATTATTAGTAAATAAATACTTTCATTATATTATCTATTTACATACGAATAGTATAACCATATGTAGAATGTTTTGCCGAGGTAGAGGACGCAGGTTCAACATACGTTCAACGTAACATTTAGAGCGTAAAAATAATATACTTTGTATTTATCTTGAAAAGATAATAATTTCAAGGTATTTTAGCGTGGGCACAATGTTTTTTACTTTAAATGTAATTTCTTAGATTAAACATATCTACCTAAAAATAAATTTAATATTTAAATAAAATTATCAATGCAACTGTTGTTTTATCATTTTTTTATTAAATATTTATAAAAAAATGTAATTAACCCGATAAAAAATTATAAATATACCGATTAAAATCTATATTTAATATAGGGCTCAAGTCAATTTGGACAAGGTCGTGAATTTAAAAAATATATAAATAAAACTAATAATGTATAATTTCTTTAGATTAATACATGTAATTAGACTATATTTAATTATAAAGGAGGCTTTCTATCAACAGAGTTTTTCAGTTGTTCTTAATAAGAAGTCGGCAAATTAATTTAGATGCATTTACAGATTTAACTTGTAAAGCTGTTTCCATAAGTTATATTTTATATATAGGTATCTATATACCTATATAAAGCAACACAAAGCTTACTTCCATATACCACCCTATAAAAAGATAGCCCCCTCATTGTGTCCAATGAAACAAACGGAAATATGAGAATCAAAATGAAAATGAAACGGAAAAACGGGTACTTCACCCGTCGAGAACTGGACAAAAAATGAACGGCAACGGCAACGGGAACGGGAACTTAATTCGCAAAAAGCACGTTTGATGTCGCTAATTGACAATCAGTAAGGGATGCGTCTCATTGGCCCGTCGTTACGCTTTTAAAAATTAAAGACAAAACAAATTATTGGGGTGGACATTTTTTATTCCTTCCTTTTTTTATATTTATGTTAACCTATGCGTGGGGGTAAATATTTTTAATTGTGCGTAGGGAATGGAAATGTTGCTTTTAATATAATGACATATGTATATGTAGGTATACATTTGTATACTTATACAGCATTCGAATGTGTAACTATGAGAATTGTGAGGATTTCAATCGAGATAAATTCATTTTTATATGAAAATTAGTAAATCTGACAGTTTCCCATGAATCTCCATACACTGCACTGTGAAATATCGTAGATATATTAGCATCCTATAAAAAAAAACGTTTTCTTTCAAAGCCCAGTAGTACAAATTAAGCGCAAATCATTTTCATAATAAAGTTCTTATATAACTACCTCATATATTAAAACGTGGTTCTAGAAAAGAAATAGGCCAATTTCAACGTTCAAATGAGCACGAATAATTTATCAATTTATTTCCCTTAATAAGAAAATCAAGCAACATCGTAAATCCTAATATGACCCGCTTTAAACAACCTACCTGTACTCGTATATAGCTAAAACAAAAAGTATACAGATACCAACACTTAGAACTTTATCACACCGAGTACTTACGTGTAAAAAATGTGTAAAATCTTTTGAGCTTGCTCACAAAAAACACATATGTGGGTAATATTGACAAAATTAATATTCCGCAAATTATATTTATATTTATATTTTACATCGCGATGTTTCAAACAAGCGGCGCACTCTTAACCAACTTGTCACTTACATTAAAAGGTCCGCTAAATTCGCACATGTCAACGAGATGCATTTAAAAATGCATTTGAATCGTGAAAATCCTGGGGTTTACCGTCAGACCAATTAGTTTGTGAAAGAAACCGACGGACACGTGACAACGTTTGATTTAAAATGTTTAAATATTTTATATTTACGTTCCGCCGCCGCGCTATAGAGCAATTGGTTTTATATAAAAAATGGAAAAAAATAAATAAACACCTAGCGTTTTGTGTCATCGCGAGATATTTCTTCATAATTAATTTTCGCTACAATTATGAAAGTATTTCTAATTGCGACGTTTAATGACCTATTTTAATCTCGGCGTAGTTTTTGTGCTTTTACGGTGTTTTAACTCGCTTCATTTATTTAAATTAACGAGTTAAGTTAAATTTAGTTTGTTTAGATTGTATTGTTGACTGATATAGCCAATTTAGTATATATACGACCTAGTATGAGACAGAACAGGCCGCCCACGCTCATACGTCACCAATATACTTTCTATGTAGATCATATCTATTTATACCTACATAACTCAATCCATTGTTTTCCCAATGATAGCCGACGAATCAAATTATTGGCTGTATTATCCAAAACCAACTACCACGCGAATATCAGCTTTAAACTCGAAAAATTGTAAAGGGTAATGGTGAAATTCGCACGAACGCTTTTACTAGGGCAGCGCATGGAGGGGATAACAATCGTCTATTGTCGATGCCTATCTCTTTTGCGCATCGCCAGCCAGCGTTTGTTAGATACGTAAATATTTGCTGTCTCTTTCTAACACAATGCTCGATGGAAATGGTCACGCCTTTGTAGTTTCCTTTGATTCGTCGACGAAAGCTGCGCATGTCCTTTGAATTTGGCTCAAAATGTATAAATATATATATAAATGCATATCTTAATGATTATTTGTATCTAGTTAAAGTTGTATCGCCGTTAATGTACATACTTGTTTTATTCTAGTATCGCCTAGGTTTCCTCTAACTGGTTTCGTCGATGGATTTTTATTGCGTAAAATTTTGTAACGCGTCTGCATTCTTCCGCTCAAATTGCAAGTGTAGAGACGGGAAACCATTTGATTTACACAACCGTCTGTTTTCAATTATTACTTTAGCAATTTATTAATAAATACAAATTTTAAAATACAAATAAATTAATTAATCAGCTTCTGTATCCCACACACAGCAGGGTAGGTAGAAGGAACATAGTGTTTAGATACTCCGTTCCTAACTTTCTGCTGAATACATGAGGCATTGTGAGCCTTGTCGAGTGGTGGAAATCATCGCCGCACTTTGCCTCGACACCAGATCCAAGAAATGACAATAGACAAATATTTCATTTCTTCGAGTGGAGAAGGAACTCGGTTGTGAGTAATGTTACATACTCTAAATTTTAAAACATGTAACAATTATTAATAATACTACAGATTTCGTGTACATCACTAATATTTAGTAAATACTTAAATGTCTAGTCAAGATTAATCATCGAGTCGTGCTTTTAATTTGTGCAGAGCGTGTAAGTGGTTATTTTAAACACGTAAATATTAAATGATGTATGTATGTACAGTCAATCAGAGTAAACCGCATCGAATGGGAACGAGCCTAATAGTGCTGTCAAATCACTTGTCGATACCGGTATACAGGCTTGCGGAGTTTTAGATTAATTATTATGTAGCCCCGTGACTTCGCACGTTTGCTAAATGGAAAGGAAAATGTTGCTAGAGTCAATATTGTAATATGCAAGTCAAATATGATTTTACTATTATTATTGTAGAATATATTAATAATATTGTTTTGATTATTATGTTTTAGTTAATATGGGGGAACTTTAAAAAGTTTTTTTTTTTTTAATAATTTAACAGTATCTATCTAACCTAAAATTGTATTTCATATTAAGTAGAAAAAAAACAAATAAAAATCCATATATTTAACCAAAAACTGTAACAATATGTTGTTTTAAAAAATCCCAGATGAAAAAAGCAGCTATTACTCAGTAGTAAAGCGTATCTGTTTCACGCCGGCTTTAAGTATTTATAGAACTAAATTTACCAACACAGTTATTAGAAACGGTCATTATATAGTATAGCGAGTTATTTTTAAATGGTACGTTTCAATGAGCCACCGACGTGGGCGAGGCTATAAATATACGAAAGATAGCTTTTCTCTATAGCTTTTAGAATCGCCTTTTTTTAAAGATTTCACTACAGTATAGCTTATGGCCTCGAAATGTTAATCTGTCGGCTATTATTGCATAGGTACTTTGAAAGTTTCAAAGAAAATTTATATTTTTGCTCGTTCCAATTGTGACAATTAATTAATTACAGTGATTGCATTTTTGTAATTTAGATATCGTATGCCGAAAAATTTCTTTTGTTTTCTTTACTTTTTATAAAGATTAGGCAACGAAAGAAAAGAAATGAGAATTTAATGTTTACCTTCTAATGTATCTAAATATGATAGCACGCATATTATATAAAAAATATTATTTTAAGAAAAACGACTTAACGTTCTAAAGACATAATAAAAATTCAACCGCAAAAGAAACTGTCAGTCTTCAGTGACCGCGTCTGAAGAAAACGTAATTCTTACAAGAGGTAGAAAGAAACCTTTGAGAAAATCATATTTTCTGCCCCTTTTGTAGGGGGTGGGGGAGGGGGAGGGAGTTCCATAATTAAATAGTGTACGCTTAGTTACACGAACAAGTCGTGAAAAGTTTTGTAAGGAAAATTCGAATCGCGCTGTTGAGTAGCAACATTATGAGTGCTATTACTAATTTAGCAGTTTGTCTTATTATTCTTGTTCCAGCGTTAATTAAAAGGATCTTCAAATATACATTTTAAACTCGGATAATATTCAAAATGGAGTAAACTACTCCAGATTAAACTAATCTAGATTATCTTAATCTTGTTGGAAAATATAAAAGCAGTTTAAAATTTTCTTACAATGTAACTTTTCTCATACCTAATCAGAAAAAAGAAAAACCGGAAAATAAACAGCAAGCGAAAACAATATGGACAAAAGATGCCAAAATCCTTTCACGTCAAGGAGCCGCAAACAAAAACCCTAGTTGGAGAGTAAATTAAGGTTCACAAACGAAACTCATTTACCGATACAACACCGGTACAGCCAATGGCGAGCTGATTCGGAAAATGGGTATGAAAAGCAAGTCTGAAACTGGTACCAAATCAACACTGAGGCAGTTCTTTGTCAGTATTCAGCGAGAACACACAAATGCTTTTCTTGGACGGCTTTCACGCTTTTCTATAGAGTTAATAAAGGTTCCCACGGACACAATGAGCCGGGAAGGCAAGGAGAATGATGAAAAGTTAGAATGTGGGCCACGCCCACGGCGGTAGAGACGGAGTTTTCTTTTATCGACATTCTTGTGAAGCGAGCTTTTTTTTTGCTTTTACAGTTTTTTGTATAAGATACTGAAATGATAGTTTGGTATACTGAATATAAATGAAATAAATTGTGAATACAGAACATGTCTCATATATATGTCAATTTTGGTAACCTCTATATATCTAATTTAATTAGCTTTTCTATCACTCTTTTCTTTCTAAGTTAAATTAACATTTAATATACTTTTACAAATCTTTATAAGAAATACCATAGATAATTAGTATATTTAACCAGCTAATGACAGAACATCGACATGCACTCCTCACTAACCACCTTCCCGTCACTTTCCAATTATTTTTGCGGGCTTTCTTCTACAGTGTAGGTTGAATGAGAAACATAATGGAGCCAGATTTTAAGGAATTACGCTTTTTGTTCTCGAATAAATGAGAAGACCGCTTAGTTTTTCCTTTCTAACAACTTGCGATTAATTTATTTAATAAGTTGTTGCTGAATAGACCGTGCTGCGATGAATCGGACTTTCCATTTTCTTTTTACATTTTTTCTCTATACACTGAGCTCTTGTGTTTTGATTTCGAAATACGAATAGACGTAAGCATTATACTCTTTAGCGGGCATCTTGGAAGATCCCGTTTTTGTACGGCTTCTCTTTACAAATGTATGTTTTGTGAAATTCTTTAAGGCGATTTATATTTTATTCTAGATCTGAGAATAAAAGAGCCAATTAAAGAATTAAATAAATCAATGATATTTCGTATGCAGTTTTATTTAAGTAAGTTTCAATATAAAACATATTTTAAACAGACTTTAAACATATGTGGAATAAAGTATTGGAATTTCTGTATTTTAACATATTTTTCATCAAAATGTAAGGAACGTGACGTCGCACACACTGGCGGGATGAACGTTCATTTTGTTTTCAATATACCATGTGCAGAAAAGCTGGTCTGTAAATTCTAACTCATAAATTACTTCCGAATTACGAAACATAATACTTATTCCTTTTCTAATAAGTATATTACGCATTGGTAAAAAAACAAAAAGCGCTCAAATGAAAATTGATAAATAAAACCAGATATTTTAACTTTTGGTTTAAAAACATCAGGAATCAAATCATAATTAACTTTTGACCTTGAAAATAATCCGTTCATTATCACACATATATAATTATTTAATTTATTTAAACAATCTTGTTATGAAACCTTCGTACAATTTCCGTTACTAAAAATAATTACAATTGTTTCTTAAAAATGGTACTAAGGACAAGTTAATTATTATGGAATGCTGCTTAAACTGTAACATTGACCGCATTTTTTATAATAATTTCGTATTATTTTTATTACAATACCTTTCTCTAAATCTAGAAACAATTAGACGATTTATTGGAAACAGAATTGTATCTGAAAACTCACTCCCGAAAATCAAATCTACAACCTTCGAAAAACAAACAATCTTTTCCTGCATATTTCACATAAGGCTTTAAAAAGCCTTTTAAGCTAATAAAATGTATTTAAGCACATTGTAAAAAAATTAACGTTGAATTCGCGCGAATAATGTACCTACTGTTACTTAATCAACGAGATTAAAAACACGAATGCGGCGTTTCCGTTTCATCTTTTATTATCTTGAAGCTTTCTTATTTTGGTCATATTCTTTTGTATGACTAATTTCGTATGTGTAATATAGTACTTATTTATATTATGTCATAACTGTGCCATATTGTTTATATAACTTGGTAATTGTAAAAAACATTAATTAGATAGATTTTTTCGATATTATTTGTAACTTACGTTTCGTAAGTTTATTTCTGTATTCTCTGATTAGAAATCGATATAATATATTAGTAATAGCACTCTACTATTTAGATATTTTTTTATATGGCAACATCCTTCGCGAATGAACAGAAAATATAAAACCTCAGCTACGTTTATAGTACTAAACAAAACATTAAAAAAAACCAAAACGTTCCCATATACTCGTATATCTAAAAAAATCATTGAATACCCAACCTGTGTTGGAAGCCTAATATTTTTTGTTAAAAAATCCAAGTGCTTCGAGAGACGGGAATATAGTATAGTAACTGAGTCATAAAAGTAAAAATTGGCCTTTATTTTGCTCCTATTGTAGAAACAAAGAAAATAGTATGTAGTCGTCGCTTTTCAGTGCCTACAATCCTACAATACAAAAAGTAGTTTTGGAAGCTGGAACCGTCGGGCGTAAAGATTTGAGAGCTTCAAGCACTGAGTCGAGCAGGAGTGTGCGTTCAATACAGTATGTGTTTTCATGACAAAATATATTTAACATACGTATAAATGGTAAAATTTGGTGTATTTTTTATATATTACCAAAATTTATAATTTACTCTCTACATTTTTATTCTGTACCAAAAACACTAACCATTTTTTTGTTATAAAAAAAACTAAACTAAAAGTTAATAGTATCTAAAAAATACCTAAATTAATTATATAAAAATTGCTTATTAAAACATCAAATATTCTACAGCTACAAGGAACGTCCAAAACATTATATTTGCTCACTGAAGCTATAATAATAACATTAGTTAAAATTGTAATACCTATATATATTTTAATAAATTGCAATGTAAAAGAAGTTATTAATATAAATTATCTGTGGCACATCAAAGTATGATTTTTATTTAAAATATATAGTATTTTTGTGGAACGGACCATTCTTCTTTCAAATGCTCACATCCCGGAAAAATAAACTTGTCACACATGTTTCATTACAAAAGAGAACAACAGATCGGTGTTTCCTCCGAACATGTTATAAGCGAGTAGCGACTATTTATATATTTATGAACTGATTAATACTAACTCATCTCCCTATATGTATTCAAAGAAAGACTGAAAGACAATGACTTACCTTACTTTAGTCATATAAAAAATGTAAACCTCTTATGACCGGACACCATGGACTTTTAGGGGAGGCTTATGTCTAGCAGCAAATGTTAACATAGTAATTAACACATGCTTAGGCCTGTAGTTTGAGGCCTTGAGTTTTCAAAATCAATCGGGTTATAAATACTAATTAAAGTAACAAAAATTATTATTAAAATCATTTTTTCTTATTAAAATCCTGAATTAAATTTACAGCTGAAAATCAAAAGATTAACAATCAAAACCGATATCCATATTAATAAATCGCTTACCACTTACCACTTGAACAACAATAGCGCCATTTGGCGGGTATCCGTAGATCTGTCGTCGGTGGTCACCCGAATACCCCGATACGAACCCCCCATTAGTGTAATAGACGTCAAAGGTGGCAATCAGTTACTGATTCACGTGTTTTGTTTGGTTTTCATATTGTTTGGGCTATTTCTACTTAATTATATTCTGTATTATTTTTATATTAATGAATTGTTTCAGTTTTTCGGGAAAATAGAGAGATTATAGATACTCTGGTTCCGTTACTGCTCATTTAAGATATATTGGGATCGGAATCGGATCAGGATTTTTATATAGGTATATATAACAACTTTTACAAAAAAATATTATATACCTATATTTCATAATAATATAAACATAGGTAGATTAATACTAAATCCAAAGATTTACTTATAAACAGGTGAATTACATTCTATACCCACACATCAGCACCCCACCGTCTATAACGCTACGTTTGTCGTCGCATCTATTCACTCCTTCCAAATTTATAGTGGAACTAGCATTTTATTCGCTAAAGACAGATTTACGAGCTCTTTGGGCTATTGTGACTGGAATATTATTATTGTGCTCTGTTTCCCATTTGTTTTTAGAATTCTAAGGTATGACTGGTCATATTGATAGTATTTATAATCAAATTTGTATGTGTGAGCTATTTTTTATATATTTTTTTATGATAATTTAGTAATATATTACTTTATTTTGATTTTTTTTCATATTTTTTGGTATACCGTTACTGGCATAACTATAGTTTTTGTTTTGACTGACATTTGCGTGTCAATATTTGGAGCCATTATGTAGTCAGTGTAATATATTTTATTTATTTCAACGTTAAAGTTAAAATACAGTAGCTTTCGGTAGAAAGAGACTAGCAAATTCTAAATTTCACATAAATTTTTAAAACTGAAATTCTTAATCAAGTTTTGAAGCCGTCGTGGCGCAGCAGAGGTTGCAACAGCACTGTAACGCGACGGTTGTAGGTTCGATCTCCACTCGAGGAAGTGAAATATTTATTTACGTTTTCATACCGGCATAAAGTGGGGAACGGAGTGTCTTAACATTAGGTTCTCTCTGCCTACCCTGCTGTGCGCGGGATACAGCGTGAAGTAGATTGAAATAATCTTTTTATCAATAGGTATAACTAAGACATATACGTACGGTAGGTACGTACAAACGTACACTGTTATATTAATAGCTACACGCAAAGTAATCCAGCAGTAAAAGTGTCCAGTTACTTTTATCTTTGAGTTGATCGATCGGCCGTTTACAAATGTTTTTATAGGCGGCCCCTTAATGACATTTTATTTGTATTACCTCTTTATCTCCGCATCAAGTAAAATATAATTCTAGAATAACATTTATTTTAAGAGGATTTCGTTTAATATGTGGGTGTTCTGTTTTTGTTTACAATTATTTATTCCGTTTTTCTTCACAGAACATCTTTACTTAGTAGTGACTTCATTCTCTACGTTTCACCTATTTAGGACCATCGCCTTTTGATTACCAGAATTCTTCAACATTAGTGTTATGCAACGGAGAAAATACCTATATAGGAATTAATAAATAGATAATTCTTCTAAATATGTAACAAATATCCCATAATATCTATGCATTTAATATTACGCCAAATATTTTCCCATAACCATTCCCATACAAACGCAACACCAGAAACATCATAATTAAAAATAATAATCAGAAAGAAACCATATAAAAAATATCATCGATACACACGTGTTGTAATATTTGAAGCATTATTACACGAACTCGTATCAAGATAACGATGTCAACGAAAATTTTTATTTAAAAGTGAAAAATGCGATACCCTTTACTGAAAGCCGCGCTATCCGCTACATAAATTATACATGATAAAATCGGATTTTGATGAATATATAGCTTCTTCTCCAAGATGGTTCCCTTGTCTTGCAACTACTTTTTAGTTCTTAATAAAAATTGTTAATTGAACTGTTTATATGTGATATTGTTTTTATTTTTCGCTTTTTATGCTAAGTAAATAGAGGGAACCTAATGAAACAGTACTTAGTCATTCGCATTCTGATCGTTATGGAGTTTAAATTCTATATTATTATAGTTAAAGCTAAAGGGCACAAGGGCACAAGCGTGTGACATTAAAAAGACAGGTTGTGGGTTCGATTCCTACTCGAGGAAATGAAATATTGAATATTTTCTTTTCTTCGGGCTGGTATCGAAGAAAAAGCGTTGAATTCTGCCACTGCCTTTAGAATTCAGCGAAAAGTGGGGAACGTAAGTGTCTTAATGAGAACGGAGTGTCTACTAGGTTCCCAGGATTCCTCTGAGGATAAAAACACAATTGCAATTATGCATTTAAATAATACATTTTATTTATCACAAAGCTATTTATATGTGTACACACTGACACCATTCACTCTTATAAGAATAACTCAACTTTCAACACCATTAAGAGAGAAGTGAAGAAAAATTAACACGATAAAAGATTTTCTTGAAAATAAATCACATCCGGTCTTTAGGCATAAAGAGAATCTGTCGGCGACAACGTCAACAATCGATATCCGCCGATGAAAAATATGAGGTCCATTCTATGTTGGGAATATGTAGTGAGTTCTATATATTGTTTATATATAAGTGAGGACTTCGCAGCGTCAGACAGTAAACGCGATGGTCGTGGGTTCCATTCTCATTTGGGGAATGAGTTGTATTCGCCCTGGTAACACCCGGTAACGCCCTGGGAAAATGAGGAACAGAGTGTTTTAACACTAGGTTTCCTCTTCTTTGCTATAGCTATGCGGGATACAGCGTGAAGTTAAGAAATTATAGTTATCTTACGAGAAAAATAATTTAGCGAAATTCTTCTTTTTTTAAATATGTTCAGAAATGGTAGTATGAACGTAAATAACATAAAATTATTATTATTTAATTAAAACAATTTAAATATGTAATTTAATGATCATTATTTGCTAAATATGATGTCCTCTCGTGAGCAGATATCATTAATCTAGCATATATTACAATGTAAACGCATCGCGAGGTGCGTCTTTGATCTCACCGACTTTGTAGGGTTGAAACGTTTTTATCACTAAAAACAAAAAGTTACCTTTTAAGGCAATTATTTATATCAGAAACTATATAAAATGTATTAATTAACATTTTAATAGTTAATTGTATTAACTTAGCTGAGATGTTTTTAATTTCTTGTACTTTTGTCATACATATTTATTATAGAGCTTGAAAATAAATACTTGTCTATTACCTATACCTTACATATTTAAATAGAAGAGAAATAAGAAAAATATGAACATCAAAATGCTTTTCCATAAACCACAGTAGTGTAATGAATTATTTTCATTTTCTCGCTCTGGTAACAAGACGAAGCACGGCGTTGAGTTCCGCCATTCAACGAGGAATGTCTCGAAATTTGGGCAGAAAATGAGGGAGCGAGTGAGTGCCTAATGTTTGGTAATGCTAGGTTCCCTCTGATGAAAAAAAATCTAACTGATGCTATTACTTTTATTCATAATTGATAACAGCATCAACCCTAACCAAGAAAGAGTAGCTAACGCAGTTTACATAGACATCATTCAAATGTATGAACTCGCTATTTACGTTTGACCAGACCACTCTTACGGATTGTTATTGGAATAATAAAGAGGGATACGTACTTGTATACACTACAGCTATCACGTACAGCCAGACGTAAAACCGTAATATAATTCTCAGTACTCCATACGATTGCAAAACTCACGCTTTATTCTCGCTTTCTGCGAACTGCCACTTCTGTTGTAGTTTAATAATCTATGTTTATATGAACTAGTTTTGTTTGATAGGCTGTTTGGATTATGGAAAGTGATTTTTTAAACACTCGAATTTAATAATCGGTTAGATTTTTCAATGTGAGATTTATTTATGACAGCTTTCTTGGGCTTTGATGGTTTGAAATTCCAGTATCTACTTACATTAACATTGCACGGTGTGTATACAATAATTGTTGTTATTATATGCCTAATAAAATACACTTCAAAGACAGATGTGCTTAGAAGTTGGCAAAAGCTTTTCCGAATTATTCTAGAAATTTGTTTGGAATCGTAATAATAAATGAAAATCTTAATATTATTTAAATAATTAAAGTTTCAATGAAAATGTAGGCTACTGACTGTGGGCGGGCTTCATATTTCTTTTTTTTCAGCGAAAATAAGTGATAAAATTTTATCTACAATGGCAATAGCGTGTCACCTAAATAGGTATACCCACAAATCTGTTCTCGACGTGGCCCATTATGCGGCATCCGCTATATTCACTTGTCAAATGTCACACTCGATGAAATTTAGAACGAAGGGCTTGTTTCTAAGGTGTTTTTAATATATTTAATATGTTATATCTTCCTAATAACATAAATTTTGGAAAAGAAAACATGTTAACATTTCTTATACATTAAATAAAATTAAGAACTTTATTTCATCACTCGCTCCAGAAATGTTATTGAAAGTGATCAAAAGTAAAGTTTACTTTGGTACACAGAAGTTTTGGGTTCCAACTCTCCCCCCCATAATATAGAAGATGCGTGAAGATAAGAAACTAAAACAGCGCTAAAATTAAATATATACCATAGAGTCGTAAGTCGCATTCGGTGCTCAAATGCATATAAAAAGCTCTGCCAAAAGCGGTGTCGACAAAGTGCCTTAAATTTTTTAATTGCAAGTCGCCTTATGATTATTATGCGTCTTTGTACGTTCACAAGGCAACATGTGTGCAGCCTTTACCGACTTGCGTGGAGTCTGTAGCGTGAACTAACAGCGGTTATAGGATAAATTAAATAATAATGGAATTACCATTAGATTTTTTTGGAATTTTATGTAAATATAGAAATTATTTTATAATATTTTTTCGTAAATATCCCATAATATACCAAATATTTTCAGATTAATATACGATAGATAAATAATACAAATGATATCTATTTAGTTTTCTAGGTTTTATGTAATTTTTACATGCTATTATCGTCAATTAAAAATATATATTTTTTTCTAATTTAATACATTATAATTCTTACATTACCAGCCTTTCTACATCCGAATGGGTTTCCGCTACCGCCACCGCGACCGCGCCCGCCTCGTGCCTGGTCATCGCTCGCACCCTAGCGTTAGAATTTAATAGCGTCGCTCCTTACACCCTGTATGTGGACCTAACAAGATGCTTTTGAGTCGCACAATATTATAATATTATGCTCATTAGTGGGCATTTATTCAAGTTTGTCCATATTATGCGCCTAGAGAATTTATTTTAAAGTCTGTAAACGGTTTTAATGTTGAATATATTTTTTTTTGCCATTTTCTTATATCTTTTTTTTGAGTCCCAACAAACGGCGGGCGTATGTGATTAAAAGTACGTGACACTTTTCATTAAATTATGTTAAAATTGTGAGACTGCTTTTAATAGATACATAAGGTGTCTATGATGAACTTTTGAACTGTATGTTTCATATGGCTTATACGATATATTCGTTACATATTTTTTAGCTGTACATTGGAGCATATAGTAGGAAGAATCGCCGTAATTTCGAGACATCGCGTCTTGAATGGCGGAACTTAACGCCGCGCTTCTATTAACTTACTAATCTAATTACAAAAAATCAAAGAAATTATTATTCAACACACTTCATATAGAAAACCATGGCATTGGTAATAACTAGTTCGATTACACCTGTACAGTGAGTGACCTTCACGATAGATATTTGATAACAGCCGCACTATATGACGTCAGATGCAAATTAACCATTTGGCCAAGCAGCTGATGAAAAGGTGGTTCCTTAAATGCCAAAAGGTTGCATTTTCTATTAGATGTCATTTGACCTTCAATTCTGACTTATCCGATATACGGATCTTGAAATTATTTTATACATATAAATTAATATTTTAATGTATTTATATTTATATTAAAATACATACATAATTATTAGTTATTGATTCATAATTAATTTAAAGTGATATTTTTTTTATTTCAGGTAATTATTCGGTGTTACTTTTCGGAGCTACGGAGCTTTTCCTTCGATGTTGCAGCGTGGTATGTAATAGGAAAGTTATTGCATAATAAATTTAATAAAATATCTAAACCATTTTTGATATATTAAGTATATTTAAAATAATATTTTTGTAATTCCACACGGGTTTTACACTTATTTCCTAATCTACAACCTAAAAAAATTATAATCTTCTATTCCTGCACAGGGGCTATCTATAAAAATAATAAAACCCAAACCACAAATATTTTCCAACCAAAATATAATAAACAAAAAACCCCATAAAAACTAATTACACTAAAAACGTACTGTAATAAAAAGGATCAGATAAATCGGGACGTCTCATCAAACGGGTCCAGTAATTAGTACTGAGTTCTCATAGTTACTAAGAATATATTTCGAAAGCTCGTGGTTAATTACCAACATTATAAAAATAACAACTAACAATAATATAACAACGTTAGAATGTCGTAATATGTGAATGTTCTGTTTTTCTGAAAATTTAACTTAAAACTTTAATTGCAACCATTTGTATTTTGTTAATAACTTAAGAAGAGTTTTCGGCTATTCCCAAAAAAAATCTTATTGATATCTTAGATGCAATAGTTAGGATAAGCTTTTATTAAAGTTAAGCTATAATAAACAGAAAAAATATAAAACTAAAAAAATCTGTCTGTTGTTCGCGTTTACAAGAATATTACTGGACGGATTTTCATGAATTTTTCTGTTATAAAGCTGCCTCTGCAACAGAGCCTATAACTTTTACAAGGTATGAATATGTCATTTAAAATCTGACAATAGTTACTTAACCTGAAGAGCATTTTCTGGTGATGTTAGAAAATTAAAAGTCTAAAACACCTGTTTTAAAACAACACACAATGTTATCATTCAATTATTTTTAATAATATACACTTTTTAAGTTAACATAAGTTTCTTGTAAATTGAAGATAAATTAATAAGTTGCATATTCGTAAGTAAATAATAATATAAAACTAATCCTCCGAACAACTAAATACTTATTTCCCTACAAGGTTCCCATAAATAAATCCCGAAATTCAATCTCGAGTCGTTAACTAAAGCATTATCATATTGACAACAAAACTATCTGTATTCGAACCGAAAATCTAATTACAAATTTATCTTACACCAGGCGGACCCACTACGGCGTTATGACTATCGAAAACAGATATCGATGATATACTTCAATTAATATATCAAAGTAAATAAACTCTTATAAATAACGAAGTAAAGAATATAATAGCTTGAAATATTTAATTTTAAGTGTTCCTATAATATATTATAATGTATACTGTATGAACAATAAAAGTTGGTAATGCCCCATTCACACTACACAGGGTCGGTCCCACACTTAAAAGCAATATATACCCCACTTCACGTTCAAACGTAGTGACTATTAATAACTATTAATTTAAAGATATGAAAAATTTACTGCATTATTATGGAAGAATTTTCTAATATAATTTATGGCGCCTTTTGTTAGTTGGCTGTGGTTTTCTCATTTAGTTTATATTTATTATTTAGTTAATATTTGCTTCAGTATGACTAGAATTAAACTACAGTTAAAAACAGATACAGAGACAACAAAAGAAATTTTAGATTTAATGACAAGTTAGAAGTCGTCTCATTTTTATAATTTATTATTAAATTCAAATCCGTTTAAATGGCATATTCTATGTAAGCCTTTCCTAATTTCCTTTAGGTATCCAGGATAAAGAAATGAAATAATTTAATATAAAAGTCAGTTCTTAAAATAGATAAAAATTATGTAGATAAATTGATTATTTCGACTTAATAACGAGCCTATTAAAATAAATTTATTAAGAGACATTAGATACCAAACATTATACTTTTAATTCATAGCTGACGGAACTCTCAAGATTGTATCTAACAGTAGTCCCAAAAACGGTTAATAAACGTGGAAAACAAATAGCTTCCTATCACAATCAAAATGTAAACGTTTTAGTGATTAATTGACATATTAGTTAAGAGTTATACGTGTATTTAGTCGTAAAATCTGATCACCTGGTTAGAATAAATTAACTAAAAGATAACCTCGAGATGCAGCTGACAAGCAGGTGGTTAAACCACGGTTATTGTATTGTATTAACTATTACGCAATTTGACCATATCTAAGTATATGTATGGTAGGTAATAACTAATAACTATAATCTGTGAATGTTTTGATTTTGATTAAAAACATTATTAAAAACAAGTAGATTTAGAAGAGAATTTAGAAGAAGTACAAAAGTTTACATTGGCTTTAAACGTATTCTTTGTAAGGATTCGCTCTTTTTACTTTATTTCATAATATTATTTTAGGTTTATTACTTTAATTATTTATTCAATATCTTATAGCATCTCTTGGAATTAGACAGAAAGCTTAGTATACAATTCGTTTGAAAAGGTTTCGTTTCAGTTAAGACTTAATATTACGGCTTACATATTTCTCACGATTACCTAATTGAATTCGATGTTAATCCCAATCAAAAACAAGATAATTTCTAGACTTCTTAACATTTTTTTCAATTTTTCATTTAAATTAAAGATCAAATAAATCGAACCTACAATCATAATGAGAAAGAAAATGTTATTTATTTATCACAATATGCAATTTCAAATAACTTACTGCACTACCAATTGCAATTGACACGAACATTGAATATTGATATAATAATAAAATGACAACCATATAGGTACATATATAGTTGTTTAGACTCAATCATGAATTGAATTTTAACGAGCGGCACATTGTTTTAGTGGTGTTTAACATAATCTCTACTCATATTCAGACCATTGAAAGGCTGTCTTTTCAGTTGTCCGTCGGTCTATCCACAATGGGGTGGACAAAACATCTTGTTTTCCCATATGGGCGCACAATGCATCTTTGTGCGCTTCACAAAACAAGGTATTCCTATTGTTTACCTTTTTTACATTTTCTTATTTCACTGATATAATATAATGGGTTTTATTTTAATGAATCTCGTGGACTTAGTTCAGTACAATGGACAATAGGTTTTTTATAGGTATATGGAATTTTCTTAGATTAAATCGAAATTAACAGCAGTTAGTTAAAACTTTTATTATATTTTGATACATTTTTATTAGCTTCCACAATAACAATATAGATACGTTTATATTTTTCGTAAGTGTAAAAATGTCCATATACATTTCAAAAAGCTTTTAAACTTATAATAATATACTTAACATCATCACAAATGAGTGAGTTATAAAAAATAAACATACCCATTATAAAGCACTTATCGGTTTTTACAATAATTGCTTTATTTACTTTGTATTAAAATTTAATATTTTCACAGACACCGCGTTATATGTAAAGGGTAAGAGGACCGCTAAATGTAAGTAAATTTTCGGTCGCAATAATTGAGTTGAAACAAGTTTTGACATGTTATAAAAAATAATGGTGAATCTCCTTTCTTTATAATTATGTTAATCGAAACCTAAGTTAATTTGTGGGAGTGTTAATTGATTTTTGTTATGAAAGAGACCGATGGCGTTGAAATTGATCGTTTAGTTGAAGCCGACGCAGTTGCTTAAGTAAACGTAATAGCAGTGTACGATACAATGTAATGTTAGCGTAATTACTCTATAGGCAGCGAGTTTTACTTAGTACACACTTTCAAAGTGGTTATTTAAATTATTATATCATATAGAGGCCAGTGGCGCAGGGGGAAAAGTGTGTAACTATAAACGCGACTAGTTGTTGGTTCGATCCTCACTCGAGGAAATATATTTTCCTTCGCTCTGGTGTCGAGGGAAAGTGTGGCGTTAAGTTTCACCACTCAACGAGCAATATTTCCAGGATGTAGCAGAAAATGGGGAACAGAGTGTCCTAACGCTAATTTTCCAGGTTACCTCTGCATACCCTGCCGTGTACGGGATACAGGGTGAACCTGAAAAAAATCGTATTAAAATTATAAACTGAATAAATTACATATAAATTGATAAATTTCGCGTCACAGATAAATATTTATTTCTCTAAGTTTCTTCAAAACAAATATTTACTCCATGGAAATTGAACCAGCTACATCCGTCAGCCATCAAACCATTGCAAATATTTGCAAAAGGCGTTGTTATTGTAATTTAATGGTTCTACCTATACTCTCAACAACAATTGTTGACGACAAAGAGCTGAGTAT
>HE670135.1:28306-44801 GCA_000313835.2 Heliconius melpomene melpomene
TGGGCAAGCCAAGTTAACTAACAAGAATTAATAGGCGGCGATCATATGTCGGGTAATGTCTCGCATAATTAGTGGACGACGATGACATTTCAACGATAAAACCCATTCTATTAATTCAAATAAGGTATGCCACTTAAAGTGAGGGAAAAAGAACAAACGCTGAAATCAGATCTTGGCTTTATTTTTGTACGCTTTGAAACCGGTTTGGGTTTCGGGGTCCATTCGTGTTACGAGATAGCTACTAAATAGTGAAGTCCGTTGAAGATAATTCCTGGAATCACGTTACATGGCGTTATGAGGTGGGAAATTATATGAATGTTGAAATTGGTAATTATAGTTGGACTTATGTGTAATCCGTAAACAAAAACATAAAGCCTAGCTAACATTGAGTTTAAATAGTAAATAGCGTTGTACATATGGAAAGACATAGTAAGAGTTCACCGTTGCTCAAGCTGTGCGAGTATCTATGGCATGTAATCCCTTCATTTAAAGGCAAATTTAGAATTTTTGTAAAAGGCAACGCGTTATAATTGAAAAAACAAGAGATGGCGCAACGGCGGCAACGGGAGGCAAAGGCAAAGGGAACTGCAGCCAGTCGGAAGCCGTTAAAGCGATTGAAGCGCTTCTACGTAGGGACTGTATTGCCGTTGTTCCGAGTGCACTTGTGCGCTAATTGTTTGCGGAAAGGGTTCGTCGAGTATTGTTTCACAGTTTGTACGGTTAGCGAAATAGTTTAACTGATTCGTTAATTGATGGCGGAGTTTGTTCTTTTTTGGGTTTTTCATATTTGTGGAATGGATGAATGTAGTGCTAAATCATTCTGTTTTGGTATTTTTGTTTGTGTACTGAAATACAGTGGTTTGGGTGAAAAGAGAAAAAGGAAGCTTGATAGTTTAATCAAACCGGAAATTCGTTTTTGGTCGTGAAATGTAGAATTTAATTTATATTTCTGATAAAATTTAATTTTAGGGACACATTTTCTTCGATGTTATTTATGTTTTTATAATAAAGAAATTAATTGAATATTAATTATAAATAAATATATTAATGTTGAGACCAAATACGTTTGGAAATTAAATATGATATTTATATTTATGTTGCAAATCTATTCAAAATAAAATTAATTTAGTTAAAATTTTTACACAGTGAAAATAAATCACATAAGACACTTACAACAACTAAAAAAGAAAACAACAAATATAGAAAAAAAATCATTATTATTTACGCTGCCAACGCTACCACAATGTGCATTTCGTGCAATTTTTCTCTAATTAAAATTATTCCGATTGTCGTTCTGTGCGTTTGTTGTGGTCCGCGACGCGTGCCATTTTGAGTCCACTCGTGCTTTTTAGTGCCCGTGTTTACCCTTGCCTCTCCCACATAATGGAATCGACTTTACGAGACGAGAGTTGTATTGTGGTTATTGTTATGTTTATAAATGATATATGTATGTTAGGTATGCTCCTAATTGAATTCTTTTTTAATTTTCTTAGATTTTACCTACTTCGTTTTTGCTCTGTTGTGATATTACAAGAACAATACAAGGAGATATGTGTTTAATTATATTTACCTACTCTAAATGTTAATATAAAATAACTTAATCTTACATAAAACATTTATTAAAAAAATATATGACAGTTCACATTACGAAGTTTGATATAGAACTTGACCTTAAAAACTGACAACTAAAAAGAAATTCATAATCACGTCTAATTAAGATGAAAAAACATCGACCCAGCAGTCTCTTTCACCCTTATCACTTATCAGTTTCTTCACATTAGCAGTAAAAATGTTCCTATATTGTATACGTGTGGCGTCAAAAAAATCGGAGATAAGAGTAGACAAATCGTGCTTGGATGACTTGGCTGTTCGCTAATGATGGGTCTTGCGTCAGGACGGTTTTTGGGGGATAAAAATGGTTTAAAAATGCAGGGGGGATGCAAGCACCCTTTGTGGCCAATTGTGCGGTCCGACGTGTTGTTTGATTTTTCTCACGGGGAACACTGATCGCGAATTAATTGGGATTGATGATTGATTCTGGTTGAACTGAATAGGTGATTTCAACATTTACTATACGTGGATATGGTCAGGTTTTTATTTGGAATTGTTGTTTGGTTGAATACCCTAATATCTGGAATTAGGGGTTTGAATTAAAAATATATTTTTGTATTGGATAGTAGGTATCGAGGAAAGCTATCGTCTTTTGTTTGATGTGGTTACATGTAATGCACACTGCATTACACTTAGAGGTACCTCGGACACTTGAAATGTGTTATATATTATACATAAAATTTAGTATAAAATACATGGCAAGCTACAGTGAAAGTACATAATAAATATTTTTATGTCATTAATGGAATTCAGATTATTTCGATCAAATAAAGCGCTACATTGATTTCAACTATCTAAATTTTGCTCGTAAATTTGAGGAAAGTGGAAAATTACATAAGTTGTCATTTAGTTCACTTTAGTTGTTGCCGTTTAGTTGCCATCTACAGTTGAAAAAAAGAAATCTTACATTCAATCTAATAATTGAGGCTTTCGAACCTAAAGTTAACCTTAATGTGCAGATAAGATAACAAACAAACATAAATTGTATTACAAAATTAATAAAAATCTTTTAAAAATAAATAAATTACACCTTACTGCACTTAAGCCGTTCGTGGCCTACAGACTGTCAATACTAATTTATAATTTTATAATTGTAACATTATTTTATGCCAGTAATTAAATATTTTTAAGTGTTACCTTATAAATAACTATTTTGTTGACCAGAGATTTTTATCTCTTCTTAATTATGTCAAGTTGAGTGTTACAAGGAAAAAAAATGTACCTACCTAAGTTTAATTAGTAACACTTTAATTTTTGTATTTTTTTTGTATGCTTACTGTTTTTATGTATTTAAAACCAAATAATTACTTTTACTACTTTATAAAATAACATTACAAATATGATTAGGGACTATACGTTTTACATTTATATTTTAATTGTATATTTCTATTGTTTTGTAGTATTTATTTATTATTTTAAACTATTGATTTTTAAGATTTCTAAACGATATAAAAGGAGTATGAATGACTAATGCATAAAAAGTATACACGATCTTGTATCTCATTGTTATAACAATGGTATCTTCTATCTATTGAGTAGTGGATCTCAACATTACATTTTTTTTTATTTAAATCTACAACTATCGCAATCAGTTAAATCCCCAATACTCAAAGCTTATCACCAATACATTGTGTTAAAACCCCCCAAAAAAACTGATCTTTATCTAGAAAACTATATAAAAACGTGTCTATTAATAAGAGATTTAAATGAGGGGTGCCATCAACCATATTAGTCGATTTCATTACACAGGGGCAAATGGCAACATCTTTGTTTAAATTCTCTTTGACAATTTGCGCTCATTCAAATATGCCGACCCCCTGATAATGACTTAATTCTGACGAATCATAATGTTTAATCTACGTTAGGTGAATTGGTTTTACACTCGACTGGTTCGTTTTAAGATGTTATGGGGTTTATTGTATTATATAATATCGACGTTGATAGCGGATTTGAATTTTCCTATATGAAATAAATAGCGTCCCTTATTCTTAGAAAGCTTAATGCAACATTTTCCATAATATTACATATTTCGTATTATTATAAATATGTACTTTTACTCTTTCTTTGATTGCTGGAAATTATTTTAAATATGCAATAAGTAAATTTAAATTCTTTCGCATTAAGAGCTACATACCCCAAGCCCTAGTACACCAAAAGCAACAGATGCTCCAATACATGTAAAATAATCCATTTCAAAAAGACAAGATTTAAATCATCCCCGGGATAAATAAACAAGTGTTCCGGGATGAAAAACGCCGACAAACTCGAAATTAACAAAACAGATTACATTCGAGTCTCAAAGCGGGGGCGTTGTTTGCGACCGATTCTTTTCATTTACCTACCTACCTATATCTACCCCTGGGAAATGAAATTAACAAGCTATTTAAAACCTTATTCTCATTATTTTATGGGCTGAAGAGAAAATGGGGATGAACTCATTTTTAAAGCAAATTTCGAAATTAGTTAAAAGTGGGTAGGTATATAATTAAGGGACGACAAAGATAATTCAAAAAGAATCCGTTTGATAGGGAAACATTAAGCAAGATAGTTTTTAAAAATTATTCGTCTTTTTTATTTTAAGCTTCTATCGGTTCTGTTTTAAGCTCCTTGCTTGATTCTTTGCTTTGGAAAAATGGTAGTGATAAAAGTAGTCTTAATCGTTTTTTGCCGATTTGTCGTGTTCAGAGGCAAACAACACTGCAACTAACACAGGTAACTAGAAAAATATAATAAATTATTTGTTTTAAGATAAATAACCTCCCTATCTAATTGAGGAGTATTTGAAGCCACAAACCGGTCGCAATTTACTAAATCTACACACCATAGTTCAGAAGTTAATATGATCAAATTTGAACTCACTGTGTTTATTATAGAATCCATTTAACCTTTCCCATTTACTGTCAACGTTCCAAATCTTTTACTCACCCAAGAAATTCTGAAGGCTTCTTAAACAAAATACACACATAAATACGTATTCTATTTATTAATTTCGAATTCAAATACAAATCGGCTCAAAAGTCGGTTCAAAGCGTTTGTCAAATTACCCCTCCCTCCCCGTCCCCCCACTCTCTACCCTTGTTGGTAGATTCCAATTTCATCTTTAAAATCGTTACTGATTGTCTGTTTACATTTCTCTGCTTGTTTTGAATTTAGAGACGAGAACTTAGGCCTCTGATGTCTTTATGTTAAATATGTAAGGGTGTGTATACACTGAGATACTGAAATAAACGTATTTCTATTTTCTAATATTTATTACTATAAAGGTAAGGTTCCACAATCGTGCTCCCATTGTTCAGGATGCAGAGTGAAGAAGAAATATGCATTACTTCTTCATCAGCCATTATTTCAAGCCCTGCAAAATAAGTAAAAAAAACAATATTGAAATGTCGACAATTAACTTTTTTATTTTAATGCTTCAAAACTTTAGGTAGAAAAACATTTTTTGTTTTAAACAAATGGCTATAGAAGAAGCCATCGTAAAATGGCCGAGTTATTGCCATTCAGTACTGTATAATCGGTCCTTGAATCAAAGCTCCGTGAAAACATGGAGAACTGATTTCACTGATAAAAACATTGCAAATTAGGCTGTCACGTTAATATTATGTTTTCTGCTAACCAATCGTAAACGACACTTTGTAAGTGTGTTCATTGAAGGGTAGGTAGGTGTTATAAGGATTTCGTTTTTATTGACACTTTTATTAAGAAAATCTTGAAATTCAATATTCTATGGCTTACCTTTCAATGTTTGGATCATAAAGCTTGATGCTATCAGACTTGAAACATATGTTACTGTACATGGTGGTTGTGGTTAAATGCCACCTGAATATTTATATCGAATTTATTTAAATCTAATTTATTCGTGAAAAAATGCGTCGTTTTGTATATATTCCACCAACTCTTGATCGATGACTACGACCAATTAAGAAAAAGAATAATTTAATTGCTTATTGGGTTAAAAGTAATAATGAAATGATAAGCTAAATTATAACTGCTTATTCCGAAAATACAGAAAATATTAAAAGGTTGTTTTAACCATCACAAAAAATATTTATTTTAACTATAACTTCATTGTAAAATAATTACAAAAATAGGCACCAAATTTAATAGAAACATTTAAAAATTTCATTTATCAATAAATCTTAAAATACAAGAAATAATTTCCCTATAGCTAGCTACATATAAATACACAAGTAACCGATTTGTATAAAGAAATTTACTTAAAGATTAAAAGAGCCCTCCACTAACCGATGTCCACTTGCATAAATTATAATTGAAGTCTATCAAAGAGATAGCCTTCTTTTGTGAAGGAATGAATTGGGGAAAATTAATTTGGTATATTTTTCGAGACCGTTATTATAGGAGATCAATGTATTGACATTTTCTTTTGATGTCGAGGTCCGAATGGTGTATTTGTTTCTTTAACATGTTGTTTGCTTTTAATTTTTTTATGTGTAAGATTTTTGGTTTTATTGTTATACCTAGTTGTTCTATTGAAGATTTAAGGTATAATATTAAATCGTAGTATGTAACAGTATAGAAAAGTTAAAAGTGACATAAAAAATACCATGATATCTTATACCTACATTAGAACATATTAGATTTAGAATATACAAAAAATGCAAACTTTTACTATAAAATCATTTATAATTAATTTATTTACCGACAAAAAACAAACTATAAAAGGTGCCATAGGAAAATAAACGATACGATAAAAATAATAACATAAGACAGTAATTAAAAAATTACAAAATACTAAAACTAAAACAAGAAATCCACTAAACTATACAAAATACCTACAAATTAACCTAAACAGGTAAATATTTGTACATCAGCTATTGATCCTGGATCTGTCTCCGCGGTACGGCTGGAGAGGCAAACACAATGACGTAAAGCATTGCCTCGTCTATGACATGCTTTACTGATCCATTCAAATAGCCAACTTTATGAACAGACCTCGAGATATATCACGGTGTCTATTATGCCTGTATGACCTAGTTGGGTTGCGTTTTGTTTTATGGCATGGTGGGTAAAGCTAAATGTGGTTATGTCAATGCAATATACTTCTGGAACTATATTTTTAAATATCTATAGGTAAATTGATAATTAACTGATCTGTCAAGTCAATTTCTTTAAGGAAAAAAATATAAGTAGTGGGATTTAATCACACGCCCAAATGCTCTAATCACTAGCTATAGCAAAATTTCTACACGCTAGTGACTTTTATTCGTAATTCGCGACTTCACCGCTCTATACTCGTTCAATTTACGCAAACAAACAACCGAATAAACAACAAACAAAACAAAATAATAAGCTTTTACGAAATCCTCGATAACGAATTTCCATTACCGTTTTATGCAAATGTTATTTCAACGCACAATATTTGGTTATTATAATCTAAAATTAACTGTTAATCTTCAAAGCGTATATCTGGAAAATAACATTGTAACTTTTCAATCGAGTTCCATAGAATCCGGTATTAATGATCCACAATGGGTCTGCCATTGCGGTGCAAATTCAGTTACGCGGCGGGCCCAGGTTGAAAAGGTGGATGTCTCAGGTGATAGAATTCCAAATGCAACCTAAACAACTGAAAAATAGCGTCGGGATCCCCTCGACGTGCAGCCACGCTTACATCAAACGAGCCAAGCCAGGATGTAAGATTGGAATTCCTGATCTGACTAGTAATAAACTTGCTTCAACTTTAAAGAGATTTCAAAAGAACGAATAAAGAAAGCGAAGATGTTATTAAAATCCGTGCGGACGGAAGAAAGGGGTTATTTCTTTAAGTGACACGCCAATATCATTTGGAGACAGGAGAGAAACAAATCTCGATTTTTATTGGACTCGCCTTTTAAATTTGGGGACTGTAGTTCTGTGAAGCTGTGAATTTGTGATATTGTTTATACCTACTTAAACAGATTAAAGATGTGTATTGGTTAAGTGAGAATGCACTTACGTTCGTCGGTCGCTTTCAGCAATATTTTTTATATTTAATGATTATACGTCGCGATACGTGCTACTCTTTTTCAAATATCTTCATTTGAATTGTGCTTTTGCTTGTGAGTTATGAAACATGTGACATTTATAAATACATTTCAGTATTTATTATTCACTTAATTAAGACCTATAAACGGATTATATAAATTACTAATTTTCATAAAAGCATTCATAAATTGAAATATATTAAATTTCAGTTAAATATTTAATATTAATATTATAGTGAACGAGAGCACTACGCTAAACAAATATAACTAAGCAGATCTGTTGAGTTTCTCCAGTGTTTCCACTGCCACTACATTTGTTGAATAGACAATGCGAATGTTTAGATAGAAAAGTATTTAGATCCGCACTAACACTGAACAGCGGTCGGTGTTTGTTATTTTATGAAGTGCTCGACGCCCGTACATTTATTGTAATGTCTGTCTGTTCATCACAAGATTTGTTTACTTTAACCAAGTAGATACCGGGGAGGTGCTGCGTTTTTTAACGCATAGCCTCTCCGATAGCTGGTCTCAATCGGAATCGAATTGTAAAGGAATAAATATTTACCTTTGACCACATTGTAGCGTGAAAGGTTAATATCTTTGTAAATAGATGCACGTGCTATACCGGCACGTACCTGCCGACTGAGATATCTTTTTATAGAATGATTAACAATATTATTATATAACTGACCGCTTGGCGTTTGTTGGCGTTGGTTTTATAATTGATGGAGTTATTATTCCGTTTTGTATATTGTGTTAACCTATTTATTAGGTAGTCGAATCGTAATTAGAGAAACCGGTGATACGTTTAAAGCTCGGCGTTGAGTTACGCCAGTCAACACGCAATTGTTTCCAGAATTTAGTGTTTAACGGATTCGGTTCCCATGAACAGAGAATCATATCGCTATCACATTGCCATACCATATTTGAGATACAACAAGAGTAAATGCCAGCGCTTATTTCCTTAATAATTAAAAGGGATATTTAGACTTCTAGACTGTAATTGTAAAACTGTTTTTAAATTATTAATATTCTACATATTATTATAAATGGCGTCGATTTGTCCGAAGCCTTTTACTAAGGCCGAAGATAGACACTCTCTGTATTGACATGTATCTATCCGCAAACTGAACTCTGATATTAGTAAACAAAGTTAATAGAATGAAATTTCGTTGTTGATTGACAAGTGACGGGTTTGGCTTTTGCTTTTTTGTAACATATTATATTTTATGCAACAGAAAATTATATTACGTAAGCTATAGCTATACTAATTTTGTATTAGGAATGTCTCGTAATTAAAATATTTTAAAAAATCCACATATTTTTTCATTAGGTTTGGAATTTAATTTCAATGTATTACCATTATTTGACAGTTTTAAGTACTTCTAACTACGAATATGTTACTTGGCAAAATTAGTCGACAGGCCCCAAATTTTCTTCTATATTTTAGCCTAAAATCTTTAAAACCATCCTTAAGATAGAATAACAAGTGGACTTAAAGTCAAAACTCAAGGAATTTCCAGAGAGAAGATGATAAAAATTAAAAGTTGCGTTCCAGACAGTTTGAACTGTAATTGGAGAGGCTCGACTTAACCGACCGGATGGAAGTAACAAGCGAGTTATTCGGTTAAAAAGCGAGTTAGATACCCTAACGAGCCTAAGATGTAACGATGCATCTGAGAAAATCCCCTTTTGTGTTTCTTTTTAGCATTTTCAAAAGTTGCAATATGACTTGGGTGTGCTTCAGTTATATTTTTCCTTGCTTTTATGTAAATATATAACTATATTTTTTAGAAATTAACAGCACTTTAAGCTTATTTACTTCATTGAGAAACAAGTGTAGGTATTAGATAGGTAGAGTTGCATTACCCAATATGCAATTTTAGTATATTGGTAAATGAAAAACTGAGAAATTCACTCGGATGTATTCATGCTCCAGCATTTCAAGAAGATATTTAAAAATTGCCTTTTGACTAGAATATTTTGTGTTAACAAATATTAATCATACGAAGTTTTCTTTGTTTATATGTAATAATTAAATGAAACACCCCATTTTCAAAGTCGGTTAAGAATTATAACCGCACTATTTTTTCCCTTGTTGCGTCCATTTCCCAAGAGATTAAGTCGTCCATTAGCGACAAAGGGCAGGTGTTGCGTCAGTGTGCGCTAAGCTTTATTAATCTTTTCTCTTACTGTGGTTTCGCACTTTTGTCGAAGCCCTATTGACGGACAAAGCAGAAAAGTCTTAGTTTTATGTTCAAAGAGGGTGATAATAAAATAGAAAATAACAACTTTAATGCTTACCTACATCGAATATTATATTTCTTAACTAAATTATTGTAGTGCGACTGTTAACGCGACGGCTGTGGGTTTGATCCAGCTCGTAGGAATGAAATATTTAATACTTTCATTTCCTCGCTCGCCGCAGCGTTGAGTTCCGTCACTCAATTCGCAATACAGCTTCAAGAATTCGGCGAAAAGTGGAGAACAGAAGTGTTCTATTGGGTAACGGAGTGCCTTAACACTCGGTTCCGAAGTTTCCCTTGCATACTCTGCTATGTGCGAGATTCAGCGTGAAGAAATGTGTGTAAACACTGCTGGCAAGTGACAGATAAAATAAAAAAAAGATTATAATTGACTTATATAATGATTAAATGTTAATTAATCGTAAATTAGGTAGCTTAATGGTATATGACGTTGTTTCTAATTGATTTATTAGTATACCGTACTTTATCATTGATGTCTTTCTATTATGTTGTTGGATTTGCATAGGTTTCGGTTATTACTATTAATTAAATAACTAATTAGAAAAAAAATATTTATGATATCGTTGATATCAAAACATTTTGTTATAATATCAACCCTAAACTAGTAATGGAGCTTTAAAATTCAATTAAAATGACACTAACGTTTATTTTCATGTAAATACGTAAATATTAAAAATAATTCATGACACACATATAAGTCGTAAATAATGTAAATTTATTATGCTTAGCTAGTTGCTAATTGTTTTCTACAGTCTGTTACATATCTTTCGTTCGTTCTAACTAATTAGATCTATAGTATAATAAATTAAAGATCAAAGAGCAAATTTTTATATTTACTTTATAAAACATATTACATACTGGTTGGTATATGCTCCACAAAAAATTTACATGCGTCATATGACAGGCTGTGATTTAAATATAATTTGGAGCATTCGACTTCGTAAGCTAGATAAATAGGTACCTACCACTTGTTTTAGTCTCCAATCTTATATTTTTCTGATAAAAGTTATATCTTGAAGGATTTACAGTAAATCGGTCTAATAAATTAGTAATAATTGATAATGGCCACATTATAGTACATTTTGAGAGTGTGTGTATTTTAAGCGCTGACTGTAGATTTAATGATTCCTGCTTTGGGGAAATGTCTTTTTAAATTTCTCTGCTCTGATGAAGACAAATTGCGGCATTGAGTTTAACGTTTCAACGCCCAGGGCAGAACAGAAAAAAGAGTGCCTTAACACTAGATAGGTATTCTGTGATTTATCACATACCTGGAACCTGAAGCTAAAATAGTATCAATACGCCAAAATTTTCAAATGTACATATGCCAATCGTTCATTAGATTCTCTTTTCCTATTTAACATTATGTGTTAAAATTGATTATAATAAAATCCCAACATTTCCCCCTACACGTGGGTACGTGCGGTTGTCCATAATTAAAAACAAGTGTATTCTTGATCCAGGATTCTATTATAGCGAGGTCGGGCCGGTTTGTTTTAAAAACGAGATAAATTCTAAGATTGAATGCAGACGCATAATGACTCTTACGCTGACTCCATCGCCCACAGAACATCTTGAAAATAGAAAGAATATTGTGGATTTGGATTTGCCTGTGTATTACTTATAGTTTATAGTTTTAAATTTGCTTTCATTTCACCGATATTAAACGATTTGTATCTTTGTGTAAGTACTTACCTAATATGTCTATGTCGTGTCTATGGAATGCCTCATCATGTCGTTTAAGTAAAAATTTTAAAGAGAAAAAACTTAACCTTAAAATTTTATGAATTAGATATCTCTTATTTTTCATATAGACGTTGATATGTAATATGTAGGTATGTACATAACTAAAAAAATAATATTACATTTAAACAAAAATACTAAAAACTAAAAATATCATGATTTTTTTTTATTACTTGAGAAAAAAACACGTCCATTCATAAAGACATTACGCAATATAAGTACCTGACAAACAAAAAGGCTTTCCACGCAGGCATGTCCACAGTAGGTACCAACGATATTATTTCCGCTGTCTAACAGAAAACAAAAATAAACATAAGTGTACGCAAGGAATAAAAGAAAAGTTGAAGTGGGTTGAGCATCCGGACTGGTAAAAACCATCCCCCCGTCTTCCAGGGGGTTCCCCGGGAGCGTCCCTTAGCTCGCTCGCTGGCTGCCTTTGTTTACTGTCTCTTTATTTATTCAACCTGATACGCTCTGCTACGTTGTTTTTACAACTAATAGGCTTATTTATATTTATTTTGGACGAGTTGGTAAATTATAGGTAGGTAGGTACTTTAGGTATATGTGGGGTACCTAGTTACCTATCGCTTTATGATTTTAGATTATTTTTACCTTTAACTTTAGCACTAAACTTGAAAGAAAATAGTTACAGGTTACTTTTTTCTCCGCTTTTCACCGGTTCACTAATTTATACAGGGTGGAAGAGGCAGCGCTTCTTTTATTCAAACTGCATATAGGGTAATATATTTCAAACCCACGCCTAAGAAATTAATCAAGGTACCTCAACAGTTTGGACGTACGATTTTTTTTTCATTTCACGATTTTTATCCATACCTGTATTTCGTGTGACGCACACATACGTGTGCGACGTTTCCGATTTGACAGGTAAGTGTGTGCGTGCCTTTGTTATACTTTACAAATGGCGTTTTATTTTAAAACGATAATTTTATTATTTATTTTGTTTGAAAAAATAACTTTTGCATTTTTGGGAATTATTTTTTTCCGAATTATATTAGGCTTTTATAGACTAGTAAAAACTGTGGTTTCATTTAAAGTGGTGCTGACAATTCCACCCTGTATAACAATCAAAATGTAAATTATGGAATATGGCACTAAATGTAACTAGAATAGTGGAATAAAACACATATTTTAAATATTCCTTAGTGGAAATTCTAGAAGAGATGAATCAAAAGCCATATAATTGACAACTCCAGTACGAAAGTTTCTAATTATAATTTCTTTCCACAATGCGACTCATTGACGCAAATACAGAAGGTATCTAATTAGTTTTTATTAACAAATTGTCAAAACTCATATAAAATTGTTTTGTTTAGCTATTATAATAAGACAGTGCCTTGGAAACTTGTGTGATGTGGCAACGTCTTAATTGTTAATTTACAACATAGTAAAGCTTACAGACAAAGGAAGCTATAAAATTTACTAAGAAATAATCGCCGTGTAGGATGTTCCTTTATCTCTTCATAGAACAAAGTCGATGTTATTCAACAAAAATAATAAATATAAAATATTGTATCGGATGCCATCGGTTGTGGCGACGCTGGATAGCGTCTGACTATACATTTGGCGAATGTAGGTTCGATTCCTACTTGTGGCCATTAATTATTTTTATTTTCTCGCTCTAATAAAAAGTTAGAGCGCCGTGTTGAGGTACACCAGTGAAATTGATCGGTGCTTAGGAAACAGAGTGTCTTAACACTAGTTTCCTCTGCCTACCCTGCTGTATGCGATATATCGCGGGAAGATATTTTTTTTATGATATGTCTGTCGCTGTGTCTATATTCAGCAAGAACCAAAGGCTTTCATTTCGGAAATAAAGCTATTACTACATAGGTACATAGGGAATATATGGTACCTACATAGTAGATACATCCTACTTCTGATTTTAATAATTCGAAATTTGAGATTTATTTATTGATACCTATAATAATATTATCTGTAATTATAAAGAAACTTCATAGCAAATAAAAAAACAAATGATCTTTTTACAATAGTAGGTACCTACCTAATATAAGTATATTTTTTATATACATCTTGTGCCTTTTATCTATCTGCATGTCAAGTAGGGCCTTATTAGGGCGTCCTTGTTAATTTAAAAGTGCAAACAATCAAATTTGAACACTCAAAAACAAGATAGTAGGGGTTGTTTTACTCGGAAGGGGAAGGTATAGAAGTGCCATGCATTGTATTTACTAATTATTATTATATTTGTGCTCGTATAAAAAAACTTACAGAGCATTATCGTTATGGGTTTAAGATATTAAATATTTTCTATCGACTTAAATAAATGAGATTAATAATTTCTTAAGTGTACTGAATTTCTTAAGTTTAGGGTTCAAGCATGTGTTTGACTTGTCCATAAATTTCCTAGTATCTAAGGCATATCGACCTTTTGTTTGAATAAGAGAAATTTAAATTTACAGAACAGTTATAAATTATTTACTTCCTGTTCTTGTAGACATATACCTACTAATATCTACCTACCAGAGAAAAAAACGATTCTAATGAAATATAAAAATATATTATGAATGAATTGAAATCTCACAATCAGTCAAATGTCCACATAAGAGTCCCCCTTTTGCTTAATGAAAAAAAAAAACAAATGTATATAATTTTCATACAATTATATGCAATTTCCAAAATACACTACTCTAAGGTCCATTGACATTCAAAACCGGGAAACCCCCTGCCGGGTGTGGTTATTTTAAATTAGCGGTGATTTTGCCGCGACGTGCGGCGTGCGGCGTGCGGCAGCCGACACGTGCCAATGACTTTTGTATGGCAAAAATACTTCAAAGACTATGTTATAATGTTCATTGATCTATAGAAATGGAGTTTTGGTAAATTACATATTTGTTTAGGTATGGGGTTTGATTTTATACATTTTTACTACTTTTTGTATTTAGATAAAGTTTGTGTTTATGTGTGTTTAAAGAAAAGAATAATGTGTATAATTTATTTGCCTAATAATTGAAATTTGCTAACATTGATCGTTGTATATTTATTAAAAAATACTATCGAATTGAGAACTTCCTCCTTTTTCAGAAATCGGTTATAACAACACAACAAAACAGTGTTAAGTACAAGTTACAATTTTCTCCCTATGAAAACTATCACAAATTAGGCATAAACACTATTAATGTTATGAAAAAAATATATTTCTAAAAATATCATCTAAAAATAGTTTTATCTATTAGAAAAATCTAATATTTCCACTACTAAAAAAACAGTAATAACAAATCTTATCTACCACATCAAAACCACAACAAACAAGTACACTAGTCTATACAAGCTTAATTCTATCGCTGACAAATATAACATTAAAGCCCTTTAATACACGTGGGGAGTCCTCACAATACAGCAGAACGCATAATAACAAGATAACATCGGACTAAAAATCGCGAATCATCCGCTTTGAGCGAACTCCCGTGGCGATTTGCCGACTTGTTTGCGAACAAGTTGCAAGATTTGCATGACAGATTAATTGGCGAATGTCAAACCATATGTTAGGTACAGTATCATTCGGTTTTGCATTTGAAATATTTAGTTCTCATATAGCGTGGTCAGGAGATCCCAACTTTCACTTTTGAGTGGATGACGCAGAGATTCAGTATTTGCCATGATTAAACTTTAATAAGTAAGGTTCCTAGGTTCCCTCTGCCTACCATGCTATGTGCGGGATACAGTGGGAAGCCGATTTTTACATATATGTATATGACCAGGTATATAATGCTAAAACAATTAATCTATGACATTTTTTTTTATTTTAACAATATTACGGCATTCTAGATAAAAAAAGAAATGACTAAAATTTATTATTTCTATTTAATTGTATTAGAATTTATGAGAGTACCCACAAAACATTTATGTACGGATATCAGAGCTAATCTCCGCATCCATCGGCGAGATAAAAACAAGTCATGCTGCAACTTGGCGAATGTTATAATTAATTCAAAGCATTATTGTGCAATCTGTTCTCGATATTAAAATGCATTTTAGAATCTTGATCAAAAGCTGTAGAGCCGCACGTACGTTTTCTATCTTATTAAATCTTATAACATTGTTTATATAAACAATAAGACATTTTGATTTGTATTACCTATATCATATTTATTTTTTCATATACATGATATTCATGAGATGAAAAGAAATTGTTAACAAAAAGAATCTATCTATACCCAATTTAAAAATATAACAAAATTATAAGTACCATTAATAATTTAAGACCAGTTTTTAAATATTTCGTAAATATGCATAAACTAGGTATAAGCTTAATTTTCTAAATAACACAATTTTTTTTAAATAACACTATTTTTATAAATTCAATGACAATACAACTCCATGTGTCTCGTAGCTTGGCCGATGCATTAGCGATTCATTTTGATCGTCATCGTATGACAGTGCCGCCTTCTCTGCGCTTAGTGCAACCCCGCTCGATCAGCAACTGTTATCCCTTCAGCCTCTTTTATTCAAATTATCAACACCTCACCGCATTTTCTACTAACAAAGAGGAGAACCAAAACACTAATGCAAATAGTTTTTTAATTAATTATACAAAGCTCTAACAATTTCAATTTATAATTCTCACAATCATTCCTCACAAATAGTCCGGCCACGCAAATCT
Source organism: Heliconius melpomene melpomene (assembly GCA_000313835.2). Classification (NCBI taxonomy): domain Eukaryota; kingdom Metazoa; phylum Arthropoda; class Insecta; order Lepidoptera; family Nymphalidae; genus Heliconius; species Heliconius melpomene. The sequence continues at coordinate 44,554 of HE670135.1, forward strand.
AAATGGAAGCCTAGAATAATATATCTAGGAATGAGGACATGTCAACTAGTGGACAGTAAATATTATGATTTCACCCAAGATCTTGCATCTATTACGTCAATGTCGACGTCCGTTTCATTATACAGTTTTCGATATATTTTCCCCCAAATCAGTTTCATTTATATGTGTTTCAACCTAAACTCGATGATCTTTAGGACTAAATTAGTTTTTAGTGTTTTCAAACAGTAGAAAATTACTATTTTGATATG
>HE670136.1:0-13748 GCA_000313835.2 Heliconius melpomene melpomene
CACCACTGGAGACTACAATTCTGGCATTAGTCCAAGTGCGCTGGATCGATCTCGCTTTAGAGTCTGCGTGTGAAACGATTGCCGCATAAGTTTGGGGACTTAATTTTATTATTATCTTGCCCCTACGTCATTAAAAGTTCAATTAACTTTCTTTCTCGTGCCTTCTCTACTGTTCATATTACATTTTCAATAAAATCTAATATAAATTGTTAAAGGTCATATTAAATTTCTAATAAAATAAAAATTTACGTAATTTACTCGATCATATTTATTGTAAACACTTAATTTTTTTATGATTGCATGCACTTAACCTACGTTTATTTAAGAAAGTTCTAAATACTTACAAAAAATGAGCTTAAATTCTGCTACGTTAAATTTTTTTATTTTTTCCTAACTGTGCCATACTTTAAAAAAAAGTGCAACATCTTTAAATTTTCTCTAAAATTGTTACTCCATTTACCTATAATATTCTCCAATATTCTCCAATAATAATATTACAATTTAACACGCACGCCTAATTTGCACGACAAACACGTACACAGGCTGTTTAAAGAAGGCTATTGTTTTGTTTTCTGTTTAGCGACGGCGCCGCCCGTAGTAGTATGTACGAAAGTATCCGCATTGATTGCGGTCGCCGATCGTGACTCACGTCATATGTTTTCAAAGGCAGACGCTAACTTGTGTTGGGTGCTATATATTGCACGCTAAAAGGAAAGAACGACTTTTATGTTTGAAATTATTTACTTTAGGTGTATTAGCTTAATAAGACCCGTATTTGTAATCGCTGTCAATTCTGAGATCGATCTTGAGATGCCGTTTTTATTGATAAATTATAATGCGTCAGTGAAAATGGTATCTCAAAATTGATATCAGAGATGAGAGCGGTTTGTAAATACGCATATATTAAGATAGGAATATGATTAGGAATAAGAATATATTAAATTATTTGTTACGGGGTTTGAGTATCAGAATGATATCTGTCTTTTTTATTTTGACTGTAGAAATGCAATGCTTGAAAAATAGTATCCGATTTTTTATTGTTCAACTTTAATATAAAAGTTCTCTTTGATTAAGAAACATCTTTCTTTAATAATACGATAGATTTTTATACTTATATAAAATTTTTCAAATTATATTTGAACAATTCGAACTCTGAACTTTTATTATAAAAATAAATTATAAATATATGAATGAAATTTAACTGATCTGAAAAAATTAAGTTTCGATATAAAACATTTTACACAATTGTAAATTGAATGTAAATGAAATCATTAATAATTATCTTATTAAGTTATAAACCTCTCCAGAAGATCGCTTAACTTTTAGGTTAACATATATAATAGTAACTGCGCAAATCGTGAGGGAATGTATCAAGGCTTAATCTAAATATCCATAAAATCATTTGAAAAAGAATCTTTGAATTACTTTTAAAAATAAAAATACGCCAAATTTAATTTCTTTATCCGGAGTGAAATTTATTTTCTATTGTAGCTTTATACCATTATATGGTAACTCTCAGAGGACAAGATGAAAAGAATATTAAAAATATTTGCTATATTGAAGCAGATTAGATGAGAACTAGCTTTATATTCTCCATTCTGTCATTATACAGGCAAAACAAATTATTCATCAAATTATTCATTCTGGGTTTCCCCAAATGCGTCATTCCAAGATCTTAAGATATTATTACCTAGTGATAAACGGTACCTTGACTATGATAGTAAACCAAAATGTATTTGTTACTAATGAAAATCTTTTCATAAATACGTCATTTCCCTTTGTGTGTCGGCTTGCTTTGAATTTACTTTAAAAATTCATATGTGGTCTAGATTATTCCTTTCGTGCACTGTTGAACGAGGACGTTGTCACAGAGAAATATTTTTTCGTTTCGAAAGAGAACCAGATTTGCGTTTGAGCTGCAATCCTTTCATTAAGAAGATTGTACTGCCCTACATATGTTAATAGCAAAATATGCATTATTATTTATTGTAATATAGAGTTTTATTGTTGGCATATATTAATAAAATTATCATATTCCCCATGGATCATTTATTAAACATACTGAATTATAACAATAGGCTTCAGGTGTAATATCTATACAGTTATTTAAAGAAGTACTAGTTCGTCACCAAATGTTCAAAATGTTTTATTGGTTGTTCATAATTAAATTGTTTTTTTTTTGTTCCACAATTAATCTTTGTATAACAAATGTACAGGAATTAACTTTCGAAATCTTTAAAAATATATTTTTCTTTATTATTTATGATGAAATTAGCAATATCGGGCGCCTGGGCAAGCGAATTTCTAGTGTTATGAATAAAAGTATAGTTCAAAATGAAGATCTCAAACAAATATACACGTAGTTACTTACAGTGACTCGGCCTTACCTCTTCATCATTGTTGCGTTAATCAGAAAGATGTATTAACTCTTAAGAACAAGGTTGGTACTCGTTTATCACTGGTATGTGAATTACTGCAAATGTTCTTACTCTCTGCTCCATATTTAGGTGTGTATCCTAAGTACAGCTTATGCAAATTTATGGCAACACTTGAAATGTAACTTGTAACTTCAAAGTTTCTTCTAAATTTAAATTATATTTCATTTTAATTTGCATTATCTGTATTGAATATATTTTAGATTTTCAATGTGCAGCACATGGCAAGTTGTTTATATCATGAGTTAATTGATATCTTTGTATATAATCTGCAAGTATTTTTACCATTAAAACTTGGACTTGCGTTTACATTTTAGGATTTTTGCCAATGTTATTAACAGAGTTTGCCAGGTTTTCTTTACTGAGCGTGGGCTCGCGGCCAAGGGTCATTTGCCTGTTTGCTGAATTAATTCATATATACAACCTGTATTGATTAAAGATATATTTAAAGTTTTAGGAAAAAATACTTCTCTTCTCTAATTGATTGACATTTCATGAAAGCTACTCTTTTATACCAGTATTTTTGACTTTCCTTACGTGACTTTTCTTATAAATTGTTGAGTTTCCTCGTACAGCTTCTTAAATTCAATAAAATACGTATAAACGAAATTGTGAATGTGCTCCTGGCTGATTGCTTGTGAGCGGGGAGGTGCTTTGACCTTGCCGGGGAAAGGGGGTCTTGCGAACGTACTGCACGGTCACCGACTTGACAAACGAGTTAGCTTGCATTGCTTCATAATGAGTGTACTAGACTTAGACGGTTTTGATAATTTTATTGACAATATAAGTAACTAAAATTTATATCTATATAAATTTTAAATTTAAAATCTCTGTTCTTTTAAATTTTATATGTATCATTCGAATTGTTTAATTTAAATAACCACGTTCACCAGTCACCCTAACAATTGTTGTATCGTTAATTGCTTAGTTTCTAAGAAAAAATATAGATTTAGAATGTGTTAAAGTAACACCACGTGACACGTACTTGAATTACAACATTATTGGCAATATATTTATTGCAGTATTACCTTGCAATAAAATATTAACAATTTTTTATTAAAATATAATTGATTTAGTAGTTTTTTATTTATAATATAAATGTATTTTCTGTAAAGTATCAATATTATTATTTTTTTCAAAAACAAAGAACTTATTTAAACAAGTCTTATTTTTATCTCAGTTTAGTGGTAAATATTCGAAGCTTGTTGGTGATGTAAAGGATTTCTATGAAAATATGTTTATTGTTTATGGTGTTGCTTTCTACGGTAACCATTTCATTTCACCCTTACGCCATTATGAGCGAGCTATTTTTAGATAGACAGAAAACATGCATTGGCCTATAAGAGCTGTGACAAGTGTTTCGGCATGTTTTATGTCAATGCGTTGTGTGCACTTTTCGTATATTTTGTTAAAATAAATAACCAACAAGACCAGTCGGGGACACAAGCGTGCGACTGTGTACGCGACAGGTTGTGGATTCGGTTCCCACTCGAGGAAGTGAAATATTTCCATTTGCTCGGTCTGGTAACGAAGCAAAGCGCCACGTTGAGGTTCCGGCAACACGCAATGCCTCAAGAATTCAGCGGGAAGTGGGTAACAGAAATGTTAATGTGGAACGGAGTGTAATAATACTAGGTTCCCTCTGCTTACCCTGTAAAAAAGACAACATACATATATAAGTGTAGTAAAAAATAAATAAAAAAAAAGTATTAAATTTTTCGCTTCGTTTTATAGTTATAAAATTGTTGATCGTTGTCGTTAAATATTGAGTTTTATTTTAATAAAAACAGGTTATTTTTTCTGTCACGCGTAAATGGATAAGATACAAGATACTTTGTTGTCAAAAAACAATTATTTGCTCAAAATTTGTCTGCTTAACTACTTAGTTAAAATTTTATTATTAACTTATATTTAATCCTTGAAATACCTTTATCATTTTAGCATTAGAGGGATTCTTTACTACCTAAGTAAACGATCAAAGATTTTTTTTGAAGACAAAATGAAAGAACGTTACATAAAAAAATACAATATCAACTAGGTTATTAGCTATAATATACAATACACAAGTCCTTGGTATGGATTTGAATTGAGTTATTAAAAATGTAGACACGATGTCGTGAGATAAAATGCTCTTAGACTGAGTCTAACTGAGTAACACATGTCGGCTCAAATGACTTATATTCATCGCTCATTGTCGGTATTAATCAATAGTTTCTGAGAATATGTTTCACATTCCTACTGTATGATGTCAAATAGCTGCTTAAATTATAATTTTTAACAAAAAACAACCGGCTTCAATTTCAATCGGATCCCATAATCAACAATAAACAATAAACCTAACCAAACTTTCATTAAACTATCCTTGGAGTGCATCTTTTCCAATAAAAAAAAACATCGTAATCGGTTGGCGGGATATTGAGTTATTCGATCATTTGTCGTGCACATACTTAATTGGACTTACAGAAATGGACCAAATTAATATGGGACCACACGGGAAGCTCTCTTCTTCTGCTTTCAAATAAAAAAAAGAATCATCAAAATCAACTAACCCAGTCAAAAGTTCTGAGGTACCTTTAATCATAAAAAAAATACAGTCGAATTCATAACCTCCTTTTCTTACAGAAGTCGGTTAAAAAATCGACGTGGGTTCTCCAGCTTTGTATTCTGTTAACTAGTACTATTAAAATGAGGTATAGTATGTGTGTGTATGTGACGGTCACGGTCAGTTGGTATCTTCGTTTATAACTCACCACATGGGTTTATTAGAACACTTTGAAATATAACCAAAATTCTGTTAATTAATACGAGCTTATTTAAAATAAAATAAATCAGCTTCACGCTGTACCGCACACAATAGGGTAGGCAAAGGGAACCTAGTGATAAGACACTCCGCTCCCCACTTTCCAATTCTGGAAGCATTGCGTTTGAAGAAATGAAAATATAAATTTAAATAAATATTTCATTTGATCGAGTGGGGATCGAACCCACAAGCAGTCACACACTGCCTCTGCGCCACGACGCCGAGCTTAGGTATATCTTATCTATTAATTATATTTGGAATAGTTTTAATTTAATATCATTGTTTTAATAGGGACATGTGCTTAAGTAAGCCGTTAGGTTTCACCTGCCATGATGGTATTTCTTGCAATGTTAGAGTATTTTTAAAATTTTGTCGAGTCTAATCAAAACACCTGCCTTTAGGAGTCATTAAGGAGATATTCATAGAAATTTATAACGTGGTTGTTTGTAAGTCTGTCTAGTGTCGTCTACATTTGATAGGTCTCAAAGATTTCTCATCTACAACATAAATTCCTGTTCAAATACAATCACTATTTGATAATTTATTCGTTTGTGTAATTTCTGCTCTTATATAAATTTGATAGTATATAAAAACTGAGCCCCCATTACAACCAGATTTTTTTTTAATTTTATTTATATATTTTTATATAAATCTTAGGAGGTTTAATCCACATCTTCGTTTGCGTGAATGAAAGAATTGCAAACAATTAGTGCTCTCCGACAGTCCTCAAGGCTTTCAAGCTTGGGCCAAGCAGTTCCGTCTGTGCGTTGTGCGTCAGTCAGACAGTAATGAAAGTGTTTTATTCATATATAGAATAGAATTATATATGGTAACTAAATTCAATGGCAATTATTAAAGTCACTTTTCTCATTTAAAATAAACTTCGAAGTGTAGGTACATATCAAATTCGATGTTTTTTTAGAGGGTTATATTAAATGTCTGCTGTGCGCTTAGCAAAATGCTTTTATACTTCCAAAATTGTTGGTATTATATTAGGCGGTTCGAATTTCAATAGGGCTGGACGTCAATGGCGATGGTTCAATTTGTGGGGGCGATGCCCGATGCTTTTACATAAGCACCACGCGCCACCGCTCCCATACCGACTGTCTCATTAGCTCCCTCCGCTATTATTTTTACTCTTATTGCGTCTGCTTAGCAGTTTACTGGCGAAGCTATTTGTTAGGTTATTTTTTTATGTCGTACTTATAAAACTGTATTAGTTAATATCGTTTGAATAGCCTCAATCATTATTTTCGATTTATCTGTAATATTCCCAAACATGTTATTTGAAATATATGTAGATATAAAAAAGTTGTTATTGCTTATTGTTATAGCATTTATACTTTTTTTTTTTACATTCCTCCTCTGGCCGCCATCCAGCCAGTCACACAATCGTTATTCACTTACGCACAGCTCATCTGTGTAAAGCAAATATCATTCTCAGAAGCAGAATTCCCTGCGACCGTCGCTCTCGCCGGAAATACGAACCCATTGTTTACAATGTTTGTTTCGTTATATTCTTTAGGTATATATTGCAGTTAGTACTTAAATGGACGTTTGTACATTTCTTTTACTTGCTATTATTAACTTGGATTGCACATATATTTTCCACTGAATATTTCTATTAAATAATTTTGAACTAGATTATAGTCTTAAATTTTATAATATATGTATGTACTTATTGATTGAAAATGCCTAAATTCACATTGAAATAATCTTTGAATATATTTTAATTTCATTTTAACATTAAACAATACAAAAATAAAGTATTTACTATTTTTTTTTATTATTTTTTGCAAAAGACGTTCTTAGTTTTTAAGTCATAGATATAATGAAATTCTAGTATGTGTGAAAATATCTGAGTGCGCAAAGTGAATGTGCGGGTCAAGAATGCAGTGACAGGCGGTCGAGAGGGCATCTAGTGTGTATCAAACGATGAGATGGTCGTAAATTGAAAATTAGGGTAATAGCGTCTTATAACATACATATGTTATAATTTCTATAGAATTTAATAAAATGTATATATTTTTAAATATACAAATATATTCAAACTTTTTTAATAATTTTAATATTAAATGAATCCCTCATTAGATTTTGTGTACACGGTCATTTTATTTATGCAGTTTCTTTCATAATTGATAATGGATTGACTTTTGGATATAATTTTAAATCAAATATTATATGACAGAAGAAATTTGTAGAAAAGTTGCAAATTATGTTAATTACATATAGTAATTATTATCACTGTATGGTAATTATTAAATCATTTGACCAGAGTTAAATACTTTTCAAAAGTACTTAATAAAACTGTGTATCATTCTGCTTCTTAATATAAAATGTGATAATTATCTTTACATTGTAAATTATAATCTTTAATTATTATGTCATTTTAATCCGTAACGTGCTGGTAATGACGTTATTACTTAATTGTTCGAGTTGCCATTTTGCAATATAAAGTTGTTTTTCTCGGTATACGTACACACCTGAAGGTCAGATTCGACGTTGTCATACGATGAGGTTGCCTCTAAGCAAATTCTTTGCGAGTTACTTCATCGACTTGTTGTTGACTTTAACTATAAAATATTTCTAATGTTAATACTTCCTTGGTTTTGTTTTTTTTTTATTTATAATGCCTATAGAGATGATAAATTGTCGATATCTTGTTTTTGTATTTTTGTATTATGTTATATGAAAATACAAAAATTATACGATAGCTGTAGCTATAGCTTCCGGATTTGTCCGTATATCTATATCTATATATATAAAATCGAAAGGAGGAAAACTCACTCATCACGAAATCTCAGAAACTACATGTGCTAGGAATCTGAAATTTTGCATAGGAGTTACTTATAGGACGTAGGTGCTCGCTAAGACGGGAATTTGTAATATTCGACTTCTAAGGGGTTGTTTTGGGGGTTGAAAGTTTGTATGAAACTTCGTTACTAATGACATTTGTCTTTGTCATTCGTTACTAAATGCTAGGAGTCTCAAATTTTGCATTGAAGTCACTAGGACGTAACCATGGAGACAGTAATTAATAATAACATAGTTCATGCGGGTGAAACCGCGGGCGGGCCGCTAGTTATATATAAAAGAGAAATTGAAGTGTTAGGTAACATTGCCAACAGTTTGTATATTTTTACCTATATTTTTGAATGATTCGTGTTGTTCAGGTAGTCTGCAGTGCGTCAGTGCGCCGTTGCTGCAATAAATCTATATTGTGTATAATTTTGTATTGCAATTTGCAACTAAGAGTTACTTCGTCATTCACTTAATATAGGCACTTACTATTAATATTTCTGCGAACTTTAAATACGTATTACTTTCTAAAACTTAACTTTTAGTAATCACAACACACTCGTACAAAGGTCTATGCTACTATAAAAATATACGAGTAATTTAATTTAAATTTAGCACTAAATAAATCTTCACCCTTTTAAATAATTATTGTAACAATTCTTAGTTAAACATTTAATTTGTTACTGATATCTATTAAAAAATATTCTTACATTTACTACCTTAATAAATATAAATATTTAAAATATAAGCGCTATCAGTTTCCAAAGGTGAAATTACACCTTATAAAATAACGTCTTGTGTTGTTTGTATGTGAATTAGCGACACGTAGGTATCATAAGGATTCACACTGGATATCGGATCCCTTGTTCTCACATTAATGCTTGTTGAGTTGTCGCCTTCTGGCTTAAATAACAAATTCTTGAAATTATTATATAAATAGCTTAAAGCATATTAAAAGACTGTGAATTTTATAGCAACTTTAACTTCTTAATAGATAGAATATAGTTATAATTTATATATGTTTTTGTTTAATCTACTTATTTTTTTTTTAACTTTTAACTAAAATCTCACATTGTAGAGGTTCGATGAATTAATCTGGCGTTCGTCTCTATAACCTTTCACTGTGCACTTGCATAAGCCTTTATTGTTTGTTTTTGGCCTCGTTTTTTGATTCTCGAATAATAAATAATACATGAAACTTTGCCAATCTTGTAACTATAGTACATTAACAAAACAATTTACATTAAAATTTAATTTTATTGTAGAAAAAATTAACAGGTATTTTTTTAGAAAAAATAGAAAAAAATAAACGTAGCGCGTTTCTAATGTGGAAAACGTATGGCTTAGTTGGACTGTTTCCAAGAGGCGCGGGTTCAAACCCCGCTACGTTTTAATTTTTATACGCTTTCTAAAAGTATTTTTCTTTTCTAAGTGTGGAAAAACACTTTGAAAATATAAAAAATCAAAAGGTACTTTTTAAATGCTGCTAGACAAATATCATAGTTCATCCTAAAATGCCTGATCCAATAATATAAGAGTTGGCAGTAGGGCAGAAAACGTCTGTGCGGCATACGTAAATATCAGTAGGGCGAAAGTATATTTATAGTTAAAATGTTTGTCATTGTATCTACCAAATTTAACCTTAGTTAAAATTCCTTTTCACTAGCCACAAATAGGTGTCACGCGGAATCTTTTAATTCCTTATCTTTCTTTTATTTTTATTAAGACAATTCATGAATGTTTAGTGAAAGTTTCTCAATATTTTTTTGGTCTTAAAGTTAAATCTTTCACGCTTATTGTAGATTGTTAACCATTTGAAAAGTTACGCTAACAAAATAATAGATTTTTTATAGTTAAGTTACTCAACCGACACTTGTCGCAGGTATAGAAATAGAGAAGAGGGGCTACATTTGCCCTTAATAGACCCGTAAAGTATGTCACGAAAAGAGACGTTTTTTTGTTAGTTATGGGTTAAAAATAAGGTTATATTGTTAAAATTTAATTATGTAAATGGATATGCCGCTTGCATCTATTAATCATTTTTAATTAGGTAATATCCTTTGTTATCCTTACTTTAAAGCTAATAATTAGAAATATTTTTTATTTCTAGATGACCTAGAATCTAGGTCCTAGATGAACAGTACTAATCGCGTAACTACGTTGTTTTTCTTTGCTATTTGTGAAAATTAGGATTGTATTAACATTTTGTATAAAACTTATTTATCGTATTAATTAACGTCATTAGTTTAATATAAAATAGACCAGAAAGGTATTTCAAAGTTTTGTTGTGATGATTTATTTTATGCGGACCTACCTAACTCTGAAAATTTAACGATATAAATATAGCTTCTATATGGATTTTCTCTTTAAGCATTTCACTAGCTGACGTGGCCTTCACACATTTTAAAAACATAGTGGGTACCTACAATGAAAATTATACATATCCGGCTGCGAAACTAAACTTGGGGAAAGTGAATTAATGGGGGGAAAGTCTCCAAGGATTCGCAAACTGGTTCAATTTGGATTGTGAAATGATTTCTATTCTATTGAGTAAAACTTAAGGATTTCGACATAAAGCTAGTCAATTGCATAGTAAGTACAAAATTAAAATAATGTTATTAAATACCTAGTAGTGTTTTCGTAAATAATGTACTATTAATGATTTTTTAATATCCCATATAGCTGAGCTGGAGACCAGTCGAGGCGCAGGGTACAAATGTGTGATGATGTACACCCCATTAGTTGTGGGTTCGATCGCCACTCGAAGAAATGAAATAGTTTTTATTTTTATTTCTCTCTTGAGTCCGGCATTCAACAACATTTCTCCAAAATTTGGTGGAAAATGGGGAACGGAGTGCCTTAACACCAGGTTTCCTCTGCCTGCCCTGCTGCGTGAGAGATACAGCGTGAAGCTGATTAATATAGCCAAAGATTATAAGACCTTAAATCCTTGTCAGATACTGTCAAACAAACAACGGCTTCAAAATATGAGCTTAATTAAATAACGACCTGTAATGCGGTTGCCGATAACTGGGCCGTTCGAACAAATCGTAAGGACGGACTGGCGAACAGATATTGCACTTTAAATAACGTGATTGCCAATTGTACCTACTGTTACACTTGATAAAGATTTATGATGTATTTTAGTTAACTGAGTAAGGTATGTATACATTTGCAAATTGTTCGGACTTTGTACGTGTTGTATGTGTATTTAGGTCCGTATTTATAAATCACTCTCAAATCTGAAATCAATCTTGAGTTGGCGTTATCATTCATAAATATATAATAATTTATGACTAAAATCGGCATCTCAAGATCGATCTGGGACTTCAAGGCGGTTTATAATTTTGTATTGTGTATGTCCTTAGCATACGTCTTAGCTAATTGGAGTAGAGATTTTTTATGATCTCCTTTGATAGCTTTTTTAAAAGGAGTTAACTAACTACTTTACTAATTCTAAGAAATATTAAAAATTACGTTAGAAAACAAAAACCTGTACATTTAATTAATATTCGTTGGTATTAGGACAGTATTGTTGAATTATTCGTTTTTACCAACATTTGAAAATGTTTTGTAAGGAGTGAGAAAAAAAAATGACCTTCACGCTGTATCCCGCACACAGCAGGGTAGGCAGAGGGAACCTAGAAGAGGATATGAGAGGGATATGAAAGTCTATTGCTTTCATATTTATATTGTAACTAGAAATCAGTTACTTACACGCTCGATGCGTCTAGACGAGATAAACCTTTCAAATTGAACGAATGTCTGTAAGTTAATCTCCGCAACGGTATCCGTGTTAGCAGAAAGTTGTTCCTGTTTTTTTAATATAATAATATCTTTCCTTTTTCTAATCTATTTCTAATCTTATTCTGTAAACATTTTTAAAAGTTTTTAAAGTAAAAATTGCGTGAATTGCGTAAATATATTGTAGCTATACATATTTTTAACAATTTTCAAGCAAAACATTTGATAATTTATATGTTATTAAAATATATTTTATATTTATAAGTAAAAAATAATCAATTAATGAAACCTATACAGCTTTTACATATGTGCACGTATTACGTAATTTACCTTATTTTTATGTTTCATGCTATTTATAAATAACAACATGATTTCGATTTTTGACATCGTTCGATTTGGACATCGTTCAAGCTATAAGTGTTTATTGACGCTTTTTCTCTTTATTGGTGAAAGGATAGGAATTGTAAATGTGCTTAAATTATAAAGATGTGATCAAAATTGTTATTATAGTTTGAGTTGATAATTTGATATTTGCAAGCATACAAATAAATATCACTATGTATGTCACTACATTATCAGTTGTTACTGTTTAATAATATAACTTTACTACTGGATTCGTTTTTTATTAACTACTTTTGGCTTCTGATTGTAAATGCGATGGTTATGGGTTCGACCCCACTCGAGGGAATTAATTATTATTTGTGTCTATGAGTGTCTTAACACTAGGTTCCCTCTGCTTACCCTGCTGTATGCGAAATACAGTGTGAAGCTGATTTAATGATTATACTACATTTCATTAAATTGTAAGATATTGTACCAAAAATAAAACACGTTTCCAGCTTTTTACTTGGCTGGACACGCTGGCGCGTCTCTTGATTTGAAACTCTTTTAGTATCTTAAAATATACTTATTTCTATAGTTTTAAATTGTTAAAAGTGTTTTTTTTACTATTTAAAAGAATCTTAAAGAAGGAAAAAACAGATTAGCATTGTTCCCTCTTATATATTCAATTGAATATAATAAATTTTCAGTAAATAATAGAATTACTTAATTTATGATTGTGATAGTTTTTATCGTCGTCTAGACAAGGAAGACCGGTATCATGTCTCTTGGGGAATGGGTTGCCGACCGCAAATTATGTTAGCGCGTCGCTAGACCGTAGCGTGCCACTTGCTATGTATGTGCTTGTAGTGTTTGTTATTAGTTTATTATATAGAAACAACGTGTTTGTATAAGAAAATTAAAATATGAGCTTTTCAGCCGAATTCTGGAGGCTTTAGGTGTTGAGTGGTGGAACTGAACGCCGGGCTTTTACGTTGGTGCCAGAGCGAAGAAGAAAAAATAGAAATAATTCATTTACTTGAGTGGGAATCGAACCCACTATCATCACGTTACAGTCACACCCTTGTGCTCCTACGCCTCAATAAGAACATTTATTAAATTTTATTTGTATAACTAGTGGACCCGGACGCGGCTACGCCTGCTTAAACTATAAGAATATTTATTAAATATATTTTCAGTTTTCAATAGAATTAGTAAGAAAATATAAGCTTAAATAATCAAAAAGAATAATAATTAGAGACATATTATTAGAAAAAATATCTGAGAAATTGAAAACCAACATAAGAAGTAAAAGTAACTAAAGGATATTCTTAATATTAGAAAAAGTACCTAGAACCCGTGCCTTAAAACTACCTAAAAATATTTTTTGCCAGCAATATCAAATAAAATAAGAAGAGAACCAAAGTGTAATTTTAAATTAATTATAAACAGCAAATAAAGTTCGAAAATGTATGAAAATTTATAAAACCATCAACGTCATCTGCCCGTTCGCGTTGGTCATAGGTACTCATACTATGCCGCCCGAAGGCTAGGTCATTGCGAATCAGTGACATCTCCTTTAATTATTTAATAGAATGTTACACAGTAAACTATAATGTCAATCTAGATAAAATGCTAAAAGTGACTAT
>HE670138.1:0-16816 GCA_000313835.2 Heliconius melpomene melpomene
AACAATAAAAACATTTGAATACAAATAATACAATTAAAATATTAAAGTATATTTTGTAATATTATAAAAATATATGGCGTTTTGAAATCATTCATGTATGGGAAACATGGACGTCGGGTCTGACAGACCCAGGCCCCGTTTAGAAAGTTAAATACTCACGTGTTTTGAACCCAGAGACACAACCACTGCTATCTACATTCATTTTGTCATTAATACGAAAGGTACTGAGAGACTCAGTGGCGGAGGTCACCGAGAAGTGGCCGATTTGTAGAATTCGTAGAACTGTCTGGTCTGTCAGACCCGACGTCCATACTTAAAGGTTAAGACACTCAGTTTCCATTAAGACCCTTAACCACCTTCCGCCAAATTCTTGAGGCATTGCGTGTTGACAAACGGAACTAAGCGCCGCACTTTGCCTCGTTACTACAGCGAAGGAAAAGGTATTAAATTTTTCATTCTTTTGAGTAGGAATCGAACCCACAAATGTCGCACTTACAGTCGCACACTAGGGCCCCTATGCTGCTGTATGACCTTTAATAATTAAATTTAATTTTACGTATCAGGCCCATTGATGCAAAAAAACCTATATAAAAATTTAAGACATGCACAATTAATAAAATTTTTAGTTTGACATCTGTCAAACTGTTAATAGGTAAATAAGGTGCATAAAATAGAACCTAACTTTCCTTAAAATATAAAACTCCATATTTTTATTTTTTCTTGGTAATAATATTAGAAATGACATTAGCAATTGCCAGATACTTCTCACAATTTCAATCCCCCTGCCAGACACACCCCTAAACTCTAATAAATTATAATTGTCTACGATAATTATAGGAACAAAGTTACAATAAGAATATATTATTAATAATTTCATTAACTAATGGGTACAAATCCGGTATTTTTTTCATACTAGACGTTTATGCATTTTAAGGTTGTTTTTTTTAATTTATGTATATATTTAATATAATATTTGAAAAATATAATATTTGTATATGTAATATATTTTGATTAGGTACATGTAGCTATACGTGAAACAAACATCGTACAATTGATCTAGAAATTGCTCTCTAATCTCCAAAGGTCATATTGCGTGACCAACAACCTTTACTATGGGAAAAACATTACAAAAAATATTATTTAGTATTGCCATAAAAAACTAGTAGTTCGGTGTAAAAAGTCTTGCTTGACATTTTTATGATTAAAAAAATATTAAGTCATATATTCTCGTGTTATTGAAATAAATAGGGTTTCCTTTCCCTATAACAAATTAATTTATTATTCTACATTATACAATATTACTATAATCTTGAGTAAATTGATGGTTATAAATAATAATATTTTTTAATACTTGTTTAGGATAAGGTAAAATCTAAATAAAAATGCACACAAGCGTTTCCATTTAAAAGCGCTACTGCTACGCTATAAGCTACGAAAAATCTGTCGCCATTTGCACACAAGCACATAAACACATTCTATATCTATGTGCAAACAAAAAAAACAGCACGTACTAGTGTCATATGAAAAGATTAGCTTCACACAGACATCGAACATGCAAATTTTACCCACATTATAAAAATCCATGAAAAAATCCACCGTACCATTTTCACTCGGCGTTAACCAGACAAAATTATTGAAAAAACAACTATATTCTATATGAAAAACACAAAAAACATAAACACACAGATAACACTTAAAACTTCAACCAGCTAACACAGAAAAAATAGAAAAATTAGTAAAAAAAACATTACGCGTTATCATCACTGGATCAAGAGCGACCTGTTGAAATTTGGCCTCGTATCAGGTATAACGGGGCGTCCACACCAGACGCCACTTCGGGTCGCACTGAACGTCCGACTCCGATCTATAAGAGGCAAGCCCTCGCCTACGGAATACCATCCTGAATAGCAACGGTAAATAGAAGTCACCTGCTACAATGTACGCATCAACACACCATGGAAATTCTGTGATTGAGGTGTACAAGGATAAATAATATATGCTTTTATTAAACAGTGAAATAAAAATGAAAAACCGTAAAAAATATTAGGAATCTGTTCTAAATGTTTACTCTAAACTCTGATATATGAATCGTGCATGAAATATCAAAATATAACAAAAAATTAAGATCAAGAGCTAGTTGGATTCGCTCACCGAGGGTTCCGTATCAATTTCAGGATTGTCAGGGTGGCAACGGAACAGAAAGTACAACTTAGAAAAATTTACAAACTTAAGTTAAATGAACTATAAATATAAGTTTTCTCGCTTAGTGCCGAATTTCATGACTCTAGGTTCACGGGAAGTACTCTATAGATTCTAATTACATGATTATTTTTATACAAATGCAGCAAAATCGGTTCATAAATACTTTGATTGCGTTGGTTTAGAGGCTTGTAAGGTGACCTACAATCCCGAACGCTTCGGTGAGCGTGCAAGTCGCACTTGACAAAAAAATAGAAAACATAACATCTATCGGATAACTTATTTCTATGAAAGATCTCTATCAGAATCACTTCAAAAGCCAAATTAAGATTTTAAGAGGAACTATTATATATATATAGAGAGAGAGAGAGATAGAACTATTCATTAGTTAAATAATGTAGTTAAGTTCTAAGGGTTCCTTGTGATACGACGAAAACATCAATATACCATAAAAGGAAAAAATGCCCAACATTTAATGTTTCATTCATGAATGAAAGACTACGATTTTATTTGCCACTAACGGACTGACCTTTGCCCGGTTAATCTCGTTAATACGATGCTTTCATACAAATTTCATTCAAAATATTCTTTCTATTATTAATATTTCATGATTAGAAATATTTCTTTATTAATATTTTGAAGATTTTGGAGTATTTTTAGAATCAAGTGTTGTTGATTCCGAATCAAAGTCCAAAATATCATTAATTCAAATAGACTGGCATAGATTATTAAATCATCAAATAAAATATATCACCAGTTGCTCTTTTCAATATCAATGTTACAATTTTTAAACGATTTCTTTATTCAAAAACCAGACCCTAATAATTTTGATTCCTTTTATAGTGTCGCAATACGTGTTTTTGCGATATAAAAGAAAAAGAAACATATCTTTGTTTAAGTAAATGTAGAAATACGATATTTTTCAGGAAACGACGACGACTGACATTTCCCAAATGACATTTTAACTTATTAAAAGCAATAATAGTCGAAATATTCAGTAAATATTGTATTAAACCTGACTTACCTTCGAGCAACTTTAAGTTTTGGACCGTTTTACCGTCCATTGTTTTCAAAACAACCACAACGTCAACAATACGACGCGACGGGGTGAATTGATTATGAATTTCGCACGAGCAAGTTAACCTCAGCTCGCGGTAAACGCTGCTTAATCGACGTTCAATTTTGCCATTCCGAAGAATTGGGAAACTACGACATAAATCAATTATAATTCACAAGTTCGTTTAACAATATGAAACCCAAACTCGTTTAATGAATATGAAACGAAAGCTAAATTATAAATGTTTGTGAGGATAAATGTTTGTTCCAAATCAAAATGAAAATCAGCTTCATGAAAGGGAACATAGAGTTAAAACACTCCGCTATCGCTTTCCGCGTGTTGAATGGCAGAACTCAACGCCGGGCGTTTGCCTTGGTAACAAACGAAGAAATGAAAATATTTATAAAATAATTCATGCCTTCGAGTGGGAAGCGAATCTACAACCGTCGCGTCACACCCTTATGCCCCAGCACTACGACGGCCTCGGATATTCGAACGAACTACTTTCATGCAAAAATTACTGAACGGATTAAGATGTTAATCTTACAGTAATTAGCTTATACACCATAATAACACATAGACTAACACTACAATTTATGTAAAGTATTTGTATAATTTGCCTATAGTAAAACAATAGTATTAAGCGAGCGAAGCCATGTGTGGGTCACTAGTATAGTAACGTAGTATAATAAAACGTAAATATTTATTTCTCTTTACATTTATATACCTAAGTGGTAGGCAGTGTTTTCAATCGATATGGACACTTTCAAAAAGCGCGTCTACTTCCACCTTGAAGGCCGTCAACGCACCTGTGGCTCCTATGGTAAAACACACGGGCTCGTGGATGGCGATGATTACTTACTATCAGGTGACAAGTACACTCGTTACCTTAACATTAATATTAAGGTTAGGTTAGGTTTTTTAAGGTACATCAATAAATATTTATTAGTTATTAGTTATTTAGTTATTATATAATAACATTGAATCTGATCAGTGTCGTATGTGAATGGAAGATATTATAATATGATGTAAATTTATTATTTGGAATCGATGTAATATGACATAATTTTTAAATAGTCTGTCGTCTATTTAAAACATATTTGTCTGTTGTGTTGAAGAAGATATCATATATTTTCTAAAAAATCTCGGTTTCAGATTTCAATAAGTGCATGTGAGTGATATAATATTAACAAAACATATATTTATTATTCAAGTGAAACACACAAAAACCACCAAAGTTGGAAATTCGGACGGGATGCCGTCCTATTAAAAGAGCGTTAAGTTTCGTCGAATTGAAATTGAATTTTGTAAAGTGTAACTTTTTCGTTCTTACCATTCTAGGCACGCGCCTAACTATTGGGAATAAAATGTTTCGAAAAATGGAATAATAATTCATATTTCTATAATTTAATATATCTAGTTAAATATATACTTTCATATTTCAGATTTCTATAATTCAATATATAAGAAAATCTCTTATATTATATTTTTTATTTTATTATGAAATATTTCTAATATTTTTTCAACTTCACGCTGCATCGCGCACATAGCAACGAGCAAGCATAAGGAACAAGAACCTGTGAAATCTAGTATTAAGACATTCCGTTCCTCATTTTCAGAATTCTTCAGGCATTTTGTATTAAGTGGTGGAATTCTCTCGCTGCGCTTTGCCTCATCACCAGAACGAGGAAATAAAAATATTATATTTTTCATTTCGCCAAATGGGGCCAATTTTTTTTTTATTACTAGTCTTTTTTATTTTTTTCAATTATATTCATAGTATTAAATTTAAATGCAACAAATAATAAATATTATTTAGGTTAAAAATAAGACCATTTTAATTTTCATACAATTTTTATAATTTAAATACATCATTATAATTTTTTTTATCTATCTTAAATACTTTTGTGATTAAACGACGTCTTTACTAAGATTTATTTATATCAGAGCTATTTTAATAAAAAAAACATATTTTTTATTCAAATTAAAAAGATAAATAAGTGTTTCAATAAAATATTCATAATAACGATACGGAATGATATTTTTTTAAATAGCAATTATTTTGTTTATACGTCATATTGACAGCTGACAGCTACTAATAATTTGAATATGACACTTGACAAAAACAAAGTTGTATATTGTAATTTAGTGTTATATAGCTATTTTAAATCCATATATAGTTATTTTAAATGTTTCATCAGTGATATTTGCGTAAAATGTCTATAAAAAATGTATTAAGTAACTATCCTTGTCGCGTGTGTCTGGATGAAAATTATATTGAAGGAATAAATCTTGATGAAAATAGAAATATTTTAGAGCTATTTGAATTTTGTTTTGGGTTTAGTGTAAGACTGTTATAATTTCTAATAATATTTTTTAAATAATATTGATTGCATTCGTAATATAAAATTACTAAAAATAATTGAAAGTGAATTATTTATAGTAATTTTACATTTTGTAAATATAATAGAGATAATATACAGTAAGAAAAAAATAGAAATCATCATAAAATTAGAAATGTATTTGTATTTATTTGGCTGCCGTATTTAAATTTAAAAAAATAAAATTAAACATTAAGTGCATTTTATAAATATCTGTTGTAGATAAAAATCCAGAATACACCAAAAGTATTGTGCTATAAGTGCATAAAAAGTGTACAAGAATATGCAAAGTTTAAAAGTAAATGTATTGAATCAGAAGAATATTGGAAATCTTTTAATTATGTATGTATGAATTTGTAATTATATTTTTTTTATTATTTTTTATTCATTATTACTTTTCCTGATGACTATCCTTTATTTCGTTTATAAAATATTATAGGACTCTGAAATAACTAACATAATACTTAAAAGAGAAATAAAGGTTGAAGAATTTAAGTATGAATTGTCAAGTGATGATAAAGATAATTTTCTTGAACCACTGGATCACAAAGTAGATGGAAATATCTTAACACAGTGTAAAGATAAAATGATTAAAAAACATAAAATTAAGTCAATAAAGTCATTTGAGTGTCACAAATGCAAAAAACAATATAGTAAGTGATATTTTTATCTTTATTTTTATTCCACTTAACTTGGATTTCACAGGAAAGTCAAAATAAGTGAATTATTTATTTGTATCTAAAATTACGATCCCCTCCTAATCTATTAATTGTGCGGTAACATGTTACAATACACTAAAAATACATATATGCATTTAAACTAGGATTTTACTTTTGAATTAGGATTTTACTGTAAAAGCAGAATACCTTAATTTGCAAACAAGCTGGCTCCATCCAATTTCATCTGCTTGAATGTTACAAGAGGTACCAATATATTCATCTAATTTTTTACAGACCACTTATTAAAATAATATTGATAATCCTTAAGGTACAGTAGTATGTATGTACGTACGTACGTACATACATACACATTTTTGGCATCTCTTGTAAAATTCAAGCAGGCAAATTTAGCTGGTTTGCAGATTAAGGTTACGGTTTGTGGGTTCAATTCTAAATTGGGGAATTAATTACTTTCTTTGTAAGGAGCCAAAGCCCAGTTAAAGTTCTGCCTAAATGGCACATTAATTTCACACATTGTTTTGAAATTGGAATTTGACAAACAAAATCTGTTTCTCTTTGCTTACCTTGCTAAATGAATTATACAATGCAGAGCTAAAAAACGATATAACAAATTTCAAAAATAATAGGTAAACATTCTAGCTTGCCTCATAACAATTAGCAATTTAACTAATAAAACTGTTAAAAAAACTAAAATCCAACTTCAGAACTGCACTTTCTTATATGCAAATAATATTTCAATCACTTTTAAAGTAAATCAGTCACTTTTAAAGTAAAAAAAAATTGTTATTTACCTATATACTATTCAAAATCCTATATTTTTGGTGTTGGTGCCAACTTGCCTTTTTAATAATTCTTTTTCAGCTTTTACTTGGCGTAAATCTCTTAATATTATTACTTTTTGGCTGGCACCAACATGAACAATGAACATTTTTTTTATAGGTAAACAATGTTTACTTATGAGGCATATGAAAACGAAAAGTTGTAAAAGAAAATATCAGAAAACTCAAATTGCAAAAGTCATACTTAGTACATTAAACAATGATGAAAAATTTGCAGCTTTTAATTGTGGTAAGTATATTATTATTTTTAAATGTAATTTGTAGTTGTAAGTCGTGGCGCGTGGTGTGTATGTAACCGCGATGGTTGCTGGTTCGATTCCCACCACGACTGCCTCCGGTTCTATATTTATTATACTCGTGAATATATTTTAGGATTGTGCAACATGACAAATTGCTGTGATATAAATGGACATTTAAATGAACATTGCTCTAATAACGATTTAAAATGTCAAAATTGTTCATACCTCGGCAGAGACTTTGCTGATATGACTGCTCATAGGTAAATATATTAATTTATAATAAAATTTGTACCGCTTATCTATTATATATAAATATATATTTCTCATTCTTAG
Source organism: Heliconius melpomene melpomene (assembly GCA_000313835.2). Classification (NCBI taxonomy): domain Eukaryota; kingdom Metazoa; phylum Arthropoda; class Insecta; order Lepidoptera; family Nymphalidae; genus Heliconius; species Heliconius melpomene. Next base: position 7,729 of record HE670138.1, read on the forward strand.
TCTTCTTTGTTACAGCCATCTTTGATTTAGAGCTCTCAGCAATACAATACATTTTATCACCGTTTTCATGAAATTACAAAGGAATATCGATATTTCTATATTTCAGGTTCCAACACTGTTCCGACAAGAAATTATTTTGTCATATTTGCGATAGAAAGAAGGCGTCTCCCCTCTCCCTACAGTTTCATTTCAGATCGGTACATTTGCAAAAAGCCGGTGGACTTTGTTCTGTTTGTAACAAAAGTTTTAAGAAATTCAAAACATGGAAACGACATGAGCGTCTTCATAATGATAGTAGTTTGTTTATATGCGATCATTGTGGGAGGAGGTGAGTTTTTCATTTATTATATTTCTTTTTATTTCAGTAGGCAGAGGGAACCTTAGAAATTAATGTTAAGACACTCCGTTCCTGTTCCGACACTTCCGTTCCCCACTTTCTGCCTAAAATTCTCGAGGCATTGAATGTTAAATGGTGAAACTCAACGCCGCTCTTTGCCTCGTTATCAGAGCGAGAAAATGAAAATAATATATGAACATATGTTATAAATTAACTTATAATATACTGTTTAATAAGATTACTTATTATTATTGATGTAATACGACAAACAAAACTAATTATTATAGTAATTTATATGATAACTTTTAATTTCTACAATATTTTTCTTTATTTGATTTACTTATTTTATATATAAAAACGTTTAATAACAATTAATTGAAAACTTACAACTGATATATATGTAAATATTTGTAAGATAGATCCGGATATTTACTTAAGATATGCAAAGGATACATCCCGAAGCAATTCTCTATTCTAGTTTAAAATTAGAATATCTAAATACTAGATACAGCATTTGAATACCGAAAACCTCACGGGATTCGCTTCATAGAGATTGCTTTGAAAGCAATATATGACAGAATAACGTCAAAACATGCTTCTTGGGAAATACTATAATATGTAGGTATAATATGAAAATGGTGTAGTCCCAAATAATAAGTAATGTTACTATAAAAATAATCTTATACACAACCAGACGCGGTCATTTACGAAGAGATGTTGTTAAATAGTTTGTCTATAATATAGAAATAAGTTCAAACGAGCGAAGCCGTGTTTAGGTCGCTAGTGTATAATAACTTCGTCATACACGATAGTGTATAGAAAGCTTAATTTGTTTTCAAAAAGAAATAACAAAAGCTGTCGAAAAAACATGTATACAATTCTATTTTAAGATTTCATATTTCGAGATTGTTAACGAAATTACAAAATTAATTAGTTGTCTTGTTTGTCTCGTCGACCGTCTGTCTTTCTTTTATAACATAGTATTATACGATTTGGAATTGAAAATATAATTTGGCAAAAGCACAAAAACTATTTAAAATATGCATTTTTCTTTCTTTTCATTGCTGATGCAACCTCTGTGAGGTTAGTCGTGGCGCAGTGGCACGAAGGTGCGACTGTAAATGTGACAGGCTGTGGGTTCGATTCCCACTTGAGAAATAAAATCTATATATATAAAATCGAAAGGTCACTCATTCATCACGAAATCTCAGAGACTACAAGTGCTAGGAATCTCAAATTTTGCATAGGAGTTACTCATAGGACGTAGGTGCTCGCTAAGACGGGAATTTGCAATATTCGATTTCAAAGGGGTTGTTTTTGGGGTCGAAAGTTTGTATGAAACTTCGTTACTACAAATGCTAGAAGTCTCAAATTTTGCATAGACGTCACTAGGACGTAGTCATGGAGACAGAAATTAATAATAACATAGTTCACGCGGGTGAAACCGCGAGCGGGCCGCTAGTATTTAATATTTTCATTCCTTTACTTCGCTGACGAGGCAAAGCGTTGCGTTAAATTCTGCCACTCAAAACGCAATGCCTTCAGAATCCGGCAGAAAGTGGGTCTCAACACTAGGCTTCTTCTGCCCTGCTATAACCCTGCTATATTATGTAAAAGACATTGATTTTTTGTGGTTTCACGGTATATAACCAAAATACTCTCTTATCTTCTTTTGCGTGTTTTTTTTAATCATCCACCTTTTAAGGCAGTAAAATCGTAGAAATCGTTTTTATAAAACATTTAAATAATTTCTTATTAATCGATATTAGAAAAGCAAAGCTTTAAAGGATATAAAAACTTATTTATTTTGTACCGGATGTTTATAATTGACAAGCCTATTCGTGGCTTGTGATTGACTTAGGAATAACAGGTTGTTTCCCTGTATTTGACAGATTTAAAAATATAATTTACAAACCTATTCAATTTTGAACTCAAAAGATGAAGAAAAAAAGGTCCAAAACGGAATAGCAAAGTTTTATGACGGCCTATTCGCGAATCCAGATGATCTATCACTGGAAACATGCGAGAGAAATAAGTAAATAAATAATTTCCGTCAAGAATATGTAGTTTTGCGGGTTTTATTCGAAGAATTGTATAGAAAATATAGCCTAAAGTCTATAAATAGTTGATGATTTTTTTTGTCATCTACTCTCATGTTCATTCGACAATAGTCTTTTTAATTACTACTAAAACTTTTTATAATAATTAATACAATAATTAATAAATAAAAAAAAACAAAAACCCCGATTGCATAAAACTAAAAAGAAAATTAACAAGCCCAATAGTTTATTAAGATAGGCAGGTAGTCACGCAGTAAAAGTCGATTTCAGTGGGATTTGGCTGCATTCGGGAGAAAGTAGTGTCTTGAAACTTACGTTCTTTCTCCGTACCCTATATATGTGAGACACAGCATGACACTACAAAAAAATATCAAATTTTGTTTTATTTAACCTTTACAAATAAAAATATTTACCTTAGCTTATAAAACAAAGGCTTCTTTGACTTAAAACTCAGTATTTTGTCGTCTACAACGCTCAAATGAATGTGTAGGGACTTACTACATTTATCAACACAAATTTGTCTTAAATTTGTTAAAAATAGTATTGTTTATTGCATATGTCATATTAATCAGCTTCACGATGTATCTTGCATGTAGCAGGGTAAGACGAGGGAATCTAGTGTTAAAACACTCCGTTCCCCATTGTTTCCCCACATTATAAACAATAATTAAATGAATATAAAATTCTTATGATATTCTTATGATATATATACCTTACCAATTGTTCCATAAATGTTATAGATTCTACTAACGTACTAACTAGACTCTAAATACTTGGGCTTATTTAGGTAAAACTGGGCCCTTACCATGATTATGGTGTATCAAACGGTACTATTTTTTAAATATTAATATTTTAGAAGAGGAACCAATATTTATTAGCACTATAGCTAACTGCATGACCGACGCCGATTTTAATAACCAAATGTAGGGACTCCCACTCGAAAATCTTTTATATATACAGATTTGTGACGACGGATTTCTGTAGAATTTGGTACCTGAATAATTCTATAAGGTCATGACCCAATTTAAGTTGAAAACAGGCGAACTTTCGCCGAATTCACTTTTTAACCATGAAAATTTTCAGATTTGTGTTCAAGCATGAAATTAAGTCACATTTAATTCACCATACGGATATGAGGCAGTTTGTTTGCGAAACATGCGGAAAGGGGTTCAAGAGAATGTGGGGGTTGAAGGTAAGAATTTTAAAATTTGGTGAGAAGTTTTTCTAATATTTTTAAGATTTTTAAAGTGTTATTCCATACTAGGGAAAAACAAAATACTATTTTAGAAAACGTGTGACAATTTCCAGGAGGTGCGGGCTCTAGTCTCCCTACTCTCAATTTTTTATAAATTTTCTAAAAAAGTGTTTTTCTTCCGTAACTGTGAAATGACACGTTAAAATGTCTTTAAGAATATTATTAAATATTTGCCCAGCAAGTACTTATTTCATAGTAGTAATTAAAAAATTAATATTTCATTTCATTTATTCGCTCTAATGTCGAGGCAAAGCGCGGCGTTGACTTCCTCCAGCCAACACGCCATGCCTCCATAATTCGGCGGAAAATGGAGAACGGAGTGTCTTGCTAGCTTAGCGTTAAGCTAAATAATAGTATTTGATGAGGCTTAAAATATTATTGCTTATATTAAAATGAATTTAACAACAAAGCTGTTCTAACAAAATTAAACTAACTAAGCAAACTTAGTTATTGGAGAGATTGTGCAGCTATAAAATATTAAATTAATGTCAGTTAACTCTGGTAGAGGTGTTGGTAAATTGTTCAGTACTTTGCTATTAAATTTTTCTAAGAATTTAATAGTTATTATAGATATATATATATATTTTCTACTTCACAATGTAACCCGCACAGACCAGGATTGGTAGAGGGAACTTGGGAACATAGTGTTGAAACAATCCGTTCCCAATTTGAAACTAAGCTAGGCGAAACTTAATGCCTCGCCTCGTTACGAGAGTGGAGAAATAAAAATATTAAATATTTACTACTTATTATACCATAAATATTTTTTTACATAAGCACGCCTTAATAAAATTTATATGTATATTTATATACATATAATATTACCTATAGTCTCTAAATAAAATATCAAATGTACTTGCTATGTTTAATAATACTATAATAGTAACTGAAGATTTGAAACCGATGTCAAAATCAGTGTATTCACTTTGTGCCTTTGTAAGATATCTTATTTCAGTAGAGCGACCTTTCACGAACGGTTTCGGTAATCATGTGCCTTTTAAAGACTTATATATTGTTTCATACAATGTTTTCGGTATTCGATATGTCAAAATCTACTATACAATGTCTTGTTTCTCAATAATAAGATTATTATGTTTTTTTCAGCTTTGTTGCATGTCCTTGTGTAGTACGAAAGTGTCTAATTAAATAATGATTGTGGGTTCGTTTCTATGTAAAAACATATTACTCATGTTCCAGTATCCCACATATAATGGAGGAGGTAGAGAAAACTTAGTGTTAAAACACTCCGTTCCTCACTTTCCGCTGGATTATCACGTTGAGTGGCGGAACTAAAATAATGTTCGTTGTCGCGATTCGATTCCAGAAAGTGCAACATTAATTTCTACCTTTCTTTGGGCATAGTCTCTAAGTAACTTAAGAAAGTTGAATAATTGCTTGTGATGTGATGATTTGTCACTGGGTTCTCTAATCTCCTTGACTACCCTGAATAAATACCCTACCCTCGTTGGGGAAAAATATTTACTTTTTACATCAATAAAGTGATTATTTTTTCCCAATCTAAAAATCACTTATAGTGATAAGGCCGCCTATGAACTGTATCTAAATTAGTAATTTATTTGTATTTTCTTTGTACAATAAAGTGTTTTTGATTGATTGATTGAAAATAGTATTTATTATATTCAGGACCACATAGAAAACGTTCACAGTCCACAGCGGCCAGCAAGATGTCAACATTGCAATAAAACTTATAAGAGCCAGAGCAAATTAGATGTCCATTTGCGAAATATCGCTAAGGAAAACCTTTTGTCTGTGAAGTGTGTTCCAAAAAATTCGTGTCTGAAAAAGTTTTGAAGAAGCATATGTTTTGGCATACCGGAGAGAGACCTTTTAGTTGTGAAGTATGTGGATCGAGGTATAAGGCCAAGGGCCAATTAAATCTGCATATGAGGAACCATACAGGGATTATGCCATACAAATGCATGGATTGTAGCAAATGTTTTCCAAATTCATACCAGCTAAGACGACACAGCAGCGTCCATACTGGCGTGAGGGCCCATAAATGTGGGAGATGTGAAAGATCGTTCCACGAGAGAAAAGCGCTCTTGGAACATTCAGCTCAACACAATAGTGGTGATAGTGTGAAATTAGAAACGTGATGGAATAAATATTTGGTGTTGTGTATTTTTTGATTTTATTTATGTCCTAAAACTTCGTTTCCTTTGAACATATTTTCAAACGAAGAATTCTCTCAAACTAGTCGTAGTCGAATGTAAAAAATGACTTTAATTTCATAGAAATTTATCACAATTTTATTAAAACAAAGAAATTTGTGTCTACTATTAAGATTCTTTAAAGGTCTAATTTAATAAGAACATTAGGGTAAAGTAATTGCAGCGCTTAAGCCAGCTCCGCAGCGACTATAACTTAAAGAAAATTGAATAATTCAAAAATTATGTCATACTAAATTTACATATAAATTACTTTTGTTCTTAAGATTAAAACGTTTATTTTATTGTTCTATAAATTAACATTGCACAGAAGATTAGGTACAATTAAAAAGTTCATTCTGTTCATAAGAAATCTCGCATGTAGCGGAGTATCCACAGGGAAGCCTTGCGTTAAACACTCCCCACTATCTGCCGAATTCTAGAGACCATTGCGTGTTGAGTAACGGAAATAAACGCCGCGCTTTACCTCGACACTAGAGCGAAGAAATTATAATGTTTAATATTTCATTTCCTCTAGTGGCAAGTGAATCCATAACACAAATAAATGATATTTTAAACAACTAAAAAAACTAATAAATATTGTGTATCAATCTATACTAATATAATAAAGCGGAAGAGTTTGTTTGTTTGTTTGAACGCTAAGATCTCTGGATCTACTGGTCCGATTTTCATTGTTTTTGTTTTGTATTAAAGCTGCATTCTTCAGAAGTGCTATAGGCTATATAACATTACATTACACATATATACTAATATATTTTAAAGTACTTTCTAATTTGACATGCAATTTATTCTGCCATGTTAATAACAACCGTCGCGTCGCTACGCAACCGTCACCGCGACATTTTGATATTCATCCTTATGAAAATAAATATAATAGTCACTTTTAGCATTTTATCTAGATTGAAATTATAGTTTACTTTATAACATTCTAATAAATAATTAAGGAGATGTCACTGATTATAAATGACTTAGCCTACGGGCGGCACAGTATGACCGACGCGAACGGGCAGATGACGTTGACGGTTTTATAAATTTTCATACATTTTCGAACTATTGTAAATGTTTATGTAATTATTTGCTGTTTATAATTAATTTAAGCTACACTTTGGTTCTCTTCTTATTTTATTTGATATTGCCCGCTAAAATTATCCTGCTTAATAGAGAGAAATGTTTAGTTATTTCGTAGAGTCGATATGTACGCACGCACGGAAAACTTTAGATACATTTTCTAATATTAAGAATATCTATCCTTTAGTTACTTTTAATCCTTTTGTTGGTTAATTTCAATAACTCAGATATTTTTTTCTAATAATGTGTATCTACTTATTATTCTTTTTGATTATTAAACTTATATTTTCTTACTAATTCTATTGAAAATTGGAAATAATTTAATGAATATATTTAATAAATATTCTTATAGTTGAAGCAGGCGTAGCCGCGTCCGGGTCCACTAGTTTAGTATAAACATCAAAATTTCACACAAACGCTACATAGGGAAAATAGGCTATCTGTGCTTGATTATTACTGTGTTAAATAGACTAGATGATATCGAGCTCAAGGCAAATTATGAGGGTAGGTCAAATGTAATGATAGGTTAACGTTTCGGTTACCAGCGCAGTCATGCGTCTTTACTGAACTGTACGTATAGTACGGTCGGTGAGTCGTGGCCGCCCTGAAGTTGTTGCAGATGGCGCAGTTTTGTTTTTAGATTTGTTTCTTACTTTTGATTATTCTCCTGCCGGGTGTATAGTGCGCAAAAGTTTAGAAAGCTTAACTTTAGAGCGGCAGCGACTTTCTATCTAACTTGGTTAATTTTAGATAAATTCCGGTTTGGTGAGTATAAAATAAATGTTGTAAATAAGAAACATAATATAGGACTTATATTTCTTTTCTTAGACACTTCTTTACTACAAGAATTTCCCGTACTTTTCTCTCCTCATCCTTTCCTCAAAAGGAAGAACGGAACCCTTTCAGGATCACTTTGTTGCCCGTCTGTGTGTGTGTCAGATCATTTGTCTCGAGTTTGCGAGGAGTTATCTAGCTGTAAGGTAATTTTTTTTCATCTCGATATAAATTTTAGTTTTCTGGAAATATGTAGACAATACATACATACACTGTTTGGAAATAATCATTGAAAATAATCAACATACTCAAATACGAGTTTCATCCAATTGTAACAACATACCTACTTACATACTTACATCAAATTAATGAACGCAACGGTTAAATTCCCACTCGGATCGCGGAAATGAAATATTTAATATTATCATTTCCTCGCACTGGTAACGAGGCAAAGCGCAGCGTTGAGTTCCGCGACTCGACAATGCCTCAAGAATTCGGCGGAAAGTGGAGAACGGAAGTACCTTAAGAAGAAGGAAATAGTTAATCTTTTTAAATAAATAAATATTCATATATAATTTGCTATGCCATTAATTTGTAGCACGAGGGGATATTAATAGGCATTATCACGTTGCACTTGATCCTAATTAATGTTGTAACTGGAGGTAAACACCAAGATCTATGCCGACGCGTCCCAGACGTAGTCCACCGTACGTCTTGATTAGATAGCGGGGCTTGGAAGATGTTAATAATAATAATAATAATAATAACTCTTTATTGTACACCCAAGAAAAGACACAAAAAAATACAATAACATTATATAAATGTACAAAAGGCGGCCTTATTGCTTAATAGCAATTTCTGCCAGGCAACCTTAAGGCAGAGGACATAGCAAATTAAGATAGGGGTAGGGTGCAAAAAAAAATATAATTAAGGGTATAAAATAAATAAGAATATATATACCATAAATAACACATACAAAGCATACGTAAATAAATATAGCCGTATCAATATATATACATACAAATACATACACATATACATATAAACTACATACATACATAGATAAAGATAAGAACTAAATGGTAAGAATAAAATGTGTAATGGCAGAGAGAAAAAAAAAGAAAAAGAACCTAAGTCTTAAAGTGACATAAAGTGTAACTTTAAACGACGCTTGAAGGTTAGAAATGTTTTGGCATGTCTGACCACTAAAGGAAGGGCGTTCCACAACCTACACGCTGTTACAGTAAATGAACTGCTGTAGAAGGAAGAAGTGTGAGAAGGTATTTTGAGGATAAGATTACGTTCAGAGCGAAGAGAGCGAGAATGTGTCTCGCCCAAAAACTCAAAAACGTTCTTTAAGGTAAGGAGGCGAAATTGGATTGAACAGAATACAGTAAAGAAGATG
>HE670138.1:16916-42009 GCA_000313835.2 Heliconius melpomene melpomene
CAAATATCTTTCTGCTAACCTCACTTACCTGTGAATCCCAAGACATATTATTATCCAGAGTGATACCAAGATCTTTTACAGTTTTGCTGAATGGTATAATGTCACTATTAATAAGTACGGGTGGTAAAGTCGATACATCTATTTTTGAAATAAGTTTTGCACTACCAATTAAAATCAGTTGAGTTTTTTTTGAGTTAAGATGTAGACCAAATGACTTACTCCAAGAAGATATACTCTCCAAGCTTTTGTAATGTCCTTGATTGCAGTAGGTAAGTCAGATATTTTAGCTTGATTGTATATCTGCAAATCGTCTGCATATAAATGGTAGAGAGAAGAAATAGTATCAGAAATAGTATTAATAAACATAGAAAATAGCAAAGGAGACAACACGCCACCCTGCGGAACACCAGCAACGACAGGAGTCCAATCAGAGTACGAATCTTGTATTCGCAAACGTTGCCGACGTCCGTACAGGTATTCACGAAGCCAGTTAATTGCATCAGGAGATATGTTAAGTGACTTTAAAGTAGCCAGCATGATATCAAAGTCAACGGAGCCAAAGGCATTGCTGAAGTCCAGCAACGCCAAGACTGTGACTTGTTGCCTATCCATGCCAGAACGAATGTCATCAGTAATTTTTACTAATGCCGTTGTCGTACTATGACCAGGACGGAAACCGGATTGCAAAGGGTTCAAATGTTATCCTTTAGATAGAAAATTACTTCGAGTGCAGTGAGAAAATTCTGTGGTTTATAATTTATTTATATAGTATTCAAATTCATTTGGCACAAGATATTTTTTGGAAGCTTTGTATGTGACCAAAAATTACTTTTTTAAATTTTGTATATTATAAACATTCTAGTGTTAAATATCTTACTCAGGTGTTAATAATGTCATGATGATGATTTTATTATTTATCTTACATATGACGATTTCAATATATGTTTTGCCCGCTTATAGGAAAATGTAGTATCGAATTGTCCTATTAAAAGATGTACAATAATGTCTGTTCTACTAGGTTCTCAGTTTTCTTCTGTCGACCCTACAAAGTGCGGGATGCAATGTGATGATAAAACAAATCCGTAGATATACCACCTTAAGAGATATCCTAATATTTCTTCCTAGTGGATTATCCCACAATACCTAGGTATATTAATCTTTCATATAATAAACAAAATATAAAAACAAATACGAAACTATTTTAGACATAAACGCAATCATTAACGTAACTATCTATATAAAACTTACCTATCTTATCATACATTTCCCAAGCTTAAATACCCATATATTATAATACATAAGTATTTCATTAAATTTCATAAATTATATTACATGATTATATTATAAAGGCCGACTTTTTCCCCGTTCCTGTCCCCACAGGCGCACAGTCATCCATCACGCCGCCGTCCACACCGCCTCGTTAACATAATGAATTAGCTGACGTGTGATCATTAGACGAACTTGTTACGTTGATTCTTTGACACTTGGATCTACTCGCATGACATGTTGCAACCATTATTTGAAACTGGAACAATTGTTATGTAATTCCATTATTTTAAATGAAACTATTTAACCGGATTAATCACGTAAGTATATTTAGTACCATATTAGTATAGTAGCATATTAGCCTATTCATTTTGGCATGAAACAAAATGTACACAAAGAGATACTGTTTCTAAAACTTTTATATATTTTTTTAATTTCTATTTAATTTAGTCCATGTTTATTCATATTTTAAAATATGAAAAATTCTATATACCAAAAACAAAATAATCAGCAAACGACTTTACAACAAACCAACAAAAGCCGCAACAATACTGTCTTATAAACAGGATAAGTGATAGTTAAAATGCCGGATACATTCTTACCGATGACATAACCTCACAATTATAAAAAGGATAACCGTAAAATTCAACACTAGTCTACTGGAAATGTTAAACGGGAAAATTTCCATTAAACATTAGTAAGATTGGTTTAAAACAGGATCTACGTCTTAGATACCTGTTCGAACGCATTCGAATGCTTCGCAAAACCGACCTGCCCTTTGAATCGTATTCAACTAGACTTAGATAGAACAAGATTTCTAGCAAATGCATTAAATAATTCAGACGTGTTCTCTTTTGATTCAAATTTCTAGTAACTATCTTCTCAATTTCTAAGGTTAACGTGAATTTCCGTTAGCTAGAGCGCTTTATTGATTACTTTGGATGAAAATAAACTAATTCAAATCTATACTTCTATACTAATATAATAAAGCGGAAAAGTTTGTTTGTTTGTTTGTTTGTTTGTTTGTTTGTTTGTTTGAACGCTAAGATCTCTGGATATACTGGATCGATTTACTTTGTTTTTGATTTGTATGAAAGCTGCATTCTTCAGAAGTGCTATAGGCTATATAACATTACATTACACATATATATTAATATATTAAAATACTTTCTAATTTGACATGCAATTTATTCTGCCATGTTAATAACAACCGTCGTCGCTACGCGACCGCGTTCGTTACCGCGTCATTTTGATATTCATCCTTATGAAAATAAATATAATAGTCACTTTTAGCATTTCATCTAGATTGAAATTATATTTCTATAGAAATTATATTCTTATATTTCAAGCAGGCGTAGCCGCGTCCGGGTCCGCTAGTATTCGATGTAATGATAACTTTAATCTCTTCTACAATAAAACATAAAAAAAATGTTTCTGTAAACTAATTTTAAGTAATATAAGAATATAACTTTTTATATATAAATTTACGAGGAATTTTACGAGATACGAGGCGAAAGAGGTATGTAGAGACCGTAGCGTTTGGCGCTCCGTTCTCTGTGCTTACCCCGCTAGGGATAAAGCGTGAAGTTGTTGTTGTTGTTATATATAAATTTTTGTTTGTCTGTTTATAAAATGCAATGGGTGGAAATAGATTTTCACTTGCCGCATTCTTAATTGTTTTTACTTCTCGTTCTCATAACACAAAGCAGTGCATTGGATTGTAATAAACAGTGATTCGATTTAATCATAGCAAAAAACGGAGAAATAAGTGACTTGAGAGAGAACCTAGTGATTCTCTTTGCCCGTTAATTGCTGCTATTAAATATTTCATTGCCTCTAGTGGGAATCGAATCTTTGCATTTATAATCAAGCACTTGTGCCCAACGGCCTCATATGTACATATTTATACATAAAAAAATATCTCGCATCTACGGAAGATCTTTAAATGTGAACATTTAGACACATTGGATTCAGTTGGGCTTTTTATTTGAAACGGACGTGTGTCGAATTATAAGGTAAGGTAAGTGTACCTACTTCCATATAATATAGCTCTCATGTTTCACAGCAAACGGTTACGATTATAGGTATTAAACATCGAAGAAGTTTCCCGAGGAGATTGTGAAATCTGATAATATAATTTTAGACACGACGAAAAAATTTCCTTTTAAAAGAAAGATTTTCTTTTAGTTTTATGGTAATTAGGCTAAATCCTTTTTGACTATGTTATTTTTTTTTTAGGTATCTCCTATTATCAACACTCCAATCTCCTCTTTCCACCCAAATTCGAGACGTTGAGTATAGAGTCATCAAATTTAATACAGTACTTTATTACTTAATTTTTTTAGCTTCACGCTGCATCCCATACGTAGTAGGGTAGGCAGAGGAAATCTGGAAATCTGGTACTTTCGTTTCCCACTTTCCACCCAACTCTAGAGGCATTACATTTTGAGTAGAGGAACTCAATGCTGCGCTTTTCTCGTTATAATATGTTGCAAATAGCATGTTATATTATATATTATATTTTTTTAATATTAATTTAAACATTTAACTGATACTTAAACTATAGTAAAAACATTTCGTTAGAACAACGTTCATGTTTTCAGCATAAATAGCTGCTATGAACTTTACGTAACTAGCGTAGGAAGCAATGTATTTATAAGTAAACCGACATTCTAAGAATTACATATTGAAACCAACGAGTATACTATCAAAGAAGAAATTTATTCTACAAAAACATATAAAATTATTAAAATTATAACGTTTTTTATTGTTACTGTAACTGCAACATACTTAAGTTCCGCTACTCTACATAGATTTTTAAAATTCAGCCTGAAAAGAAGAGATTGGAGAACATAAGTCTTGAGACACCTTCTTTTGTCTATAGAATAATATATAGGATAATAAATAAATTGTAGACAGTGACAAATGACTGTGTTACTTCATGTACGGTCAACGCTGTGCTCGATGATGGAAACCACTACTGAACTGTCAGTTTCAGTGACGTCATAGTACGTACGACCCACTGTTGTTTATACGATTGTAGTTTTATTTAAGCATTTTTTTTTGCTTCACGCCGCATCCCGCATTTTGCAGGGTAAACAGACCGCTTTAACACGTATATGAAGTAAAGGCACTCCTCTCCCATGGCGGAACTCTACGTCCTGCTTTGCCTCGTTACCAGAGCAAAGACGTGAAAATATAACATATTTCATTTCCTCGCGCGGAAATCGAAAACCGCAATCTGTCGTGTTACAGTCGCACGTTTGTTTTTTAAGTATTTTTGTTAGCATTTTCAAATCAATCAAATCTGAGACATGAAACCCATGGAAAAAGTTGCCTCTCTTTTTAAGACTTGAACCCTTGAGAAGCTTTAAATTTAAACCATGAATTAAAATAAAATTGTTAACTATTACTATATAAAATAATTCTTTAAAATTTTACAAATTATTTTGGCTTTCGATTATTGCATGCTTATTTTTATTAAAATTCTATAACTCAAGGTTCTAAACTTATTATTTTAATTATACCCGTTTACAATGTGATTTATGCTCTTTTTATTGCAGTAAAAACTATGTTAATGATCGTAATTTTGCTATGACCAAGAAATAAGGGTTAGGTATAACGAACGTGACCAGACGTTCCATTTAGAACGGGATTGTTCCGTTTTTCACTTGTGTGTCCCCGTGTTCCGAAACATGCCACCGGGACGTATAAATGTCACGGAAGTAAAAAACTATTTATTAAAGTGCAATTATATAAAAAAATTGAAAGCACTCCAGCACACCTCTAAAAAGGTCAAAAAACGAAAGCCACTCTAAAATGTCCCGTTTGTGTCGCCGAACGAGGGATTTTTTTGCCTTTTATTACATGTTAAATAAATGTATTTTGAGAAATATTATTTATTTAATTATTTATTATGAACTATGCAATTACATATACCTGTGTTAATATATGTATTAACACAGGTAGTACTAGCACCGATTATACAACTGAGTGGTAATACACTTCGTTTCCCATTTCCGCCCGCATGGATCTATTTCATGCCATGATACACTATAGCAATTGATTGCGTTCTACTTACACCATGACTGAATCAGTTTGAATATAACTATTTACCATATAATCTGACAATTGTGTCACAAAATTCTTTTAAAAAATATATATATCTCCGCCCTCCACCCTCGTGGTCACAGTGTCTGGCTGTAAAAGCGATTGGTTGTGTGTTTTATTCTCAGTTGGAAAAATTACTATAATTATATCAATTACTAGCGGACCCGGACGCGGCTACGCCTGCTTGAAATATAAGAATATAATTTCTATAGAAATATAATTTCAATCTAGATGAAATGCTAAAAGTGACTATTATATTTATTTTCATAAAGATGAATATCAAAATGATGCGGTAACGAACGCGGTCGCGTAGCGACGACGGTTGTTATTAACATGGCAGAATAAATTGCATGTCAAATTAGAAAGTATTTTAATTTATTAGTACATATGTGTAATGTAATGTTATATAGCCTATAGCACTTCTGAAGAACGCAGCTTTCATACAAAACAAAAACAAAGTAAATCGATCCAGTAGATCCAGAGATCTTAGCGTTCGAACAAACAAACAAACAAACAAATAAACAAACAAACAAACAAACAAACAAACAAACAAACAAACAAACAAACTCTTCCGCTTTATTATATTAGTATAGATATAGATTATAGATTATAGATATACATTCTTGTTATTTTCATTTCCGTGCCCTGGTAACCCATGCTTGCTTCCTGTTTTAATAGAAAAGGAGTGTCTTAACACAAAGTTCTCAGGTTCCCTATGTTTTCCGGATAAAGTGTGAAGCGGAAGCACCTCTTCTATGCTCCTCATCATTTTAAAACCAATGTTAGTATAACAGTATAACATGTCTTTAGACAAAATATAATTGTTCATCCTCCAATAAATAAACCTCAACATGACATATTAATTAGAACACAATATACTTACAATATATATCAATATTGATATAAACCCAATATCAAACTAAGACAACTATTACTGTATAATGGAACAAAACAGTTAATATTCAAATAGCCTACCAAAAATCAATTGGGGCGACCCTACTAAATCCTATCAGGGCAAGTATTTATGGACATCAACTTAAATATAGGTTGTTTGAACTTACAAAGTTCTGCTAACTGCCGAATCTTAAGGGACCTATTGATAAACGATAACCAAAAGTGCCTTCGATATGAACGGACAGACAAATCGATATCTGGACCTTCACAAAAGTTTTCGAATATGTGCTACGTCACTATATTTCTTTTGTTATGTTCATGTAAGTGAAAATTGCTGCATATGTCCAAAATACTAACAAATTTCTCTCAAAATATTGGAATAAAAATCTTTCACAATGATAATTTCAGCAGTTTTCATAATGAAATTTACATAGTCACATTTAAATACCTGCTATCTGCTCCCGTAGAGGTGCTAATTATGCACATGTGGCGGTGAATATGCTTGGTTGTCATCTGGATAACGGATTCGAGTCGATGTCGGATACGAATCCCGCTACGTTCCAATTCTTCTTAATACTTTTATTCTTCTAAAATAAGCTAACAACACTTAAAGATGTTAATACTTAGAACTTTTTTTATAAAGAGGTTTTCTTTAGGGCTTATTACGTATTCGACGTGATAGATTTTTTCAAAACAAACATTTAGATGCATTGGATCCTCTTGAATATATTTCTTCAAACCGGACGTGGGCAGAAATACCAAAATAATATAATAAGGTACCTAAGATTTTTTTATAAAATATACCCTAAATATATATTTCCAAGCCTTTCCGCCGTAAACGGACCATGTATGTGTGTAGAACCCTCCTTCCAGAATTCGGCGCAAAATGAAGAACGGAAGTGTCATAAAGATTACGAAGTATCTTAACACTAGGTTTCCAGGTCTGCCCTGCCTACCCTTTTATGTAAGGGATATATAAATCAATTGTAAAATAAAATTTACAATACTTTAAATACTATGTGTACTATATGTATTATTTATTTATTATGTTTATTTTACTGTATAGTAATGTATATTTATCGTATATGTATGTGTTATTTATTTAGTGTATATTAATTATATATATTTATTTATTTATATTATTATTGTTATTAAATTCCTTATATTATAATTTAATGCACCACCCACCACCTTCTTTTTTATACAATTCCAACAACCAAAGGTTGCCTGGAAGAGATCGCTTCAAGCGATAAGGCCGCCTTATTGTACATGTTTTTGTTCATTTTGTATATAAATTGTGTAAAATTTTGTTGTTTTTGTGCAATAAAGGATATTGTATTGTATTGTATTGTATAACGCTTGCCTCATGCTTGTACTTCATTTTATAAACTGAATCAATTTACTAATTTACCCCATTTAATAAAAAGAGTAAAACAAACGAAATTGAAAACTAAATCCAAAAATAATAAAGATTTCATTTTTGACGATAGGCATGTTCTTTTAGATTTACGCGTGAAGAGGGTTCACCTTCGCTTACGATATTCTTTTTTATATTATCAATAACATCAGGTAGACGTGATCTGAAAAGTGTATGCAATTTTTCTATCTGTTAATATCTTTCGTTATTTTATAGTATTCTGAAATATAATCGGCTATTTAAAAGAATAGACTGGAAAACCGTAAAAAATATGATTGCTGAAGACACTCGTGTCAGGGGTACATGAGTGTTACATACAGTAAGCGCGACAGGTTGTAGGTTCGATCCCAATCGAGGAAATAAAATATAGTGCGGCCATTGAGCTCACTAGCTCCGCCATTCTACACGCAATGTCTTCAGAATTCGGCAGAAAATAGAGAAAGGAGTGTCTTAACACTAGGCTACCTCTGCCTACCCTACTACATGCAGTATATGATATAAAGCTGTAGAAATAAATTTGCCTTTTTAAAAAGTTAAGCATTACATTTCCTTTCCTTTATGTATTAATTTAAATATAAAATGATACTTTAAATGTAAATTTTACAAAAACAAATAAAATGTAATAAGGCCTCTTTAAAAATAAAAATATTAAAGCACCACCAAGAAGAAAGACTTTTAAATAAATAAGTTTTTTAAGATTTATGCGGAAACGCTGTCATAGCTTTATAGATAAATAAAAACAAGTTTCTTTAAAGAAAAAATGTCTTTTTTAAATTTATGAGCTATTGCAGAGAATAATTTTTTACAATAGTTTACTTACTAAGCTGTTATAGTAAGTGAAGATGGATAGTGTGATATCTCTATTTTCGAGATATTGTGTGCACTCAATAGTGACAGAACTCAACGCCGCGCTTTTTTAAGAATTAGGTAAGTAGTAAAATATAGAAAAAAGTGATTAATCAATAAACCTTTTGTATGAAAATTCAGAACATAAAAATGAAACATGAAATATTAATATCGAAAAAGTCGTATGTTATTCTTGTTTGTTTGTTTTAAAGGGAAACATTGTAAAAGAATGAATGAGAACAGGAACACTGTTGATAGTACTTGGTTATTTTAAGCGAATCTTCGAAAACACTGCTATTTTTACTTTACTATGTGGGGAAATTTTATTATTTTTTTAACGGTTTATTCAAGATTTTTTTAACAATTTCAGGTAGACTAATACTATTTGGACCAAATTAACTTTTGCTTTCAATTTTGTACACATAGAAGTAATAAAGCGATTATATGAAAACCAGGTCTAGCTAATTAGCGATATGAGCTATGCTTCGACTATAAATCTCATCAGATTCTAGTATGCCCTTTTATGGTGGGCTATATAAATTCCATGTTAACTAAAGTGCAGACATTAATCTATTAAGGTTTATAAACTTTTAATATTCCAGAAACAGCTTCACGCTTTTTCCCGTACATGGGTAAACCGATAACTTAAGTTGAGACACCGTAATTTACAGAGAATTTTATTTTCACATTTTTTGGGATGCGTAACTCGTTCTAGTAACGCGAGTATCTTAAAACTTCCTTCTACCCAGCTATGTGCCGGATACGTGAAAAATTTCCTAAATGGGGATCGAACTCATAACAAGGATGACGTCAGACACTGACCAAAGAAAATACGAGAAAAAATATTTGAGTGCATGCACCTGATCTGCATAAAATATGCACATGCATGCTGTAGAGATAAACAGCAGCCGGCTTAACTTATGTCAATATAATATGTACCAACATTATAATGTTTTATATGGCGTTGTTATTTTAACGGTAGAGCTAAATGGATATTAGATTTTAAATTCGTTTTACAATTTATCACCAAATTTTATTTTTAAGCGGCTTGGGTTGATACTAATTTTATTATTTATTAATTTTTATTAAGCCATAAATATTAAGCTTTATAAAATTAACTGTTTTATTTGACCTTTTTTACGAGGGGACTGTTTTAATTATTTCCGGTAAAGTCTGTGTTTTTTTAGCTTCACACTGTGTTCCTAGGAACCTAGTGAACACTTCGCTACCATTAACACACTTCCGTTCCCCTTCTATGTACCGAATTCTAGAGGCTATTTTAGTTGAATGGTGGAACTCAAATAAGCCAACTACTAGAGATTCATAGAACCTGTTCTACTTGTTGTGGAGTATCTATTTTTCCATTACACTTTAATATTCTTTAACAGTTAATATAAGGCAGTTCCCTTAAAATATATACATGTACAGTAAAAACACGACATAGGTTCACCTAAACATTTAACGATATTCCTAGCACTATGGTTTCTAGTGACTAATTTCACCTATAGCTGTTTATTATTAAAATATTTCCATTTCTTTAATTATTATTTAAATAAAGTGAGTTTTACCAGTCAACGTAAAATGCGGTGCTGAGATCTGCCACGCAATACGCAATGCCTCGAGAATTCGGCAAAAATTGGGAAATATGTCTTAATGGGAACAAAGTATTTTTAGACTAGGTTCCCAGGTTCCCCCACCTACCATGCAATTTGTGGGCGTAAAACTAAAAAAAAATAATATAAAATCGAAAAAGATCGAATGTGTAGCGTTTACAGTCTAGAACTATGATGTTAATAGATGAATAAAAATACTAAAATTATAGTTTCTAAGCAACCGTTTTTTTAAATATTAGATGTTACAAATAATAATTATTATCATCAATACAGCTTTTCTCTATTATTTGCTAACAAAATTATCGGTAACTGTTGCTTCATTCATCAATCAACGTCGTTGGGACTGGACGATTAGCCTGCATTACGTCTTCCAATCCAAACGGCCCTTTGAATGTTTTCTTTTTATACTTTAAATATTTACGTTTTAATAGTAAAAGTGCCCATTTTTAAATTCTTCTGCAAACGTACCTAACAATTTAAAATAAAATACTATTGATATTTGTTTGAATGAAATGAAAATATTAAATACATATATATTTTATTCGAGTGGGAATCGAACCCACACCCTGTTATGTTTACAGTCACATGCATGCAGTAAGTTGTCATAGTAAACATATATTTTAGCTAGTTTATATATTTTAGTCGCATTCTGAAGTGCACCTAGAAAATAATATGTATTATTTTTAGTAAGACGAAAATTATATAATAGTTTATTTCTTTCACTTGTTTACCAATAGTGTTTTTGTACAATATTTTATTTATTTATTTCCTTCTATAAATAATAATACAGTACTTCGTAACTGTTGCTTCAACGAGGTCCATCAATCAGTGTCACTACGTTTGTATTAGTCCTTATTATATGGCTCATTGGTTGCTATTTTAAAAAATATTGTATCATTTTTTATGTCGTAGACCAGTGAAACAGAATTTGACTATTAATGCGTTGGTTGTGGTTTCGATTTAGAGCCGGGGGAATAATTATATTAAAGGTATTTTGATTTTCCCGTTAAATTTATTATTATTTATTTATTAGCAAAAATGTCTAAATGGGAACGGAATGTCTTAACACTAGATGTTTTTTTATAGAAAAAGACAAGGCAAAAGACAGGTCACCTGATGATAGGGCTACCAAGTTCTCTCTGCCTATCCTGCTACGTGCTGGACACAACATAACGCTATTTATTAAGCTGTAGGTAAATACAATTAGCCATTTCTATGACGTTTCCCAATTGACTAAACATAGAATTTTTAAAAACTTATTATACTATAATTTGAATTTTAGAATTACATTTTTATTAAAATGGACAGATTTATCAATCAATCAATCAATCAATCGGCGTTATGACAAGCACCTGTTACTGAATCGCGTTGTTTCAAATTGGATCTTCCGGCTTCCCCCCGGAGATTTATGAATCGTAATCTACTTTATTGTATCGCTGACAGAGTGTTAACACTTGTTGATAATTGTTTGTTTATTTATATAGTGAGGTGGTTTAAAATCATTTTGTCAATGAAAATGTTCCACTAGGTTCCTGAGGTTACACCGACCTACTCTAATAAAAATAAGTATTTGTATGACAGATTCTAAGAAAATATCTCTGCCCGCAGGTAATACAGATATTATTATCTTTTTCTTATAAATATTTTTTAATTTAATTAGTAGCTCCTAAGGCTAGCGCTAGCCATTCGATATCCAGCATCGGAGTGTTTTAGCACTAAGTATTCTATTCTTCGGGAAAAATCCGAAAAAACCAGCTAAGTGCGAGTCGGATTCGCGCACGATAGGTTCGTACCATTATCTGTACAAACGAGCAAAAACATCATGTTTGTTGATTGAAGGCCCCTTTAATATTCATTTTATTTTCTTTCTCACTAAATATTGTTATAACGGCAACAGAAATTACAATTACAATTTACATTATCTGTCAAAACTACAACTGTCTAACTATCAAGGTTCATGAGATACAGCTTGGCGACACAGATGGACAAAATGTCTTAGTAATAAGGTACAGTTTTACCCTTTGGGTACGGAACTCTAAAGAATATATATCCGTTAACGAATAAGCCAGCTAGAAAGAACGTTATGATATACCCCATTCTTTATTCATTTCATTTTAATTTTTCCACCTCATAATTAGATTCTGTGGACGGTGGGTGGATCCAATTTTGTTTTTCCAAAATCAAAACAAAAGTAATGTTCGTAGAAATAAATGAAAGTATCTTATGAGAAATTGTGCTATAAATATCGTTCACAATAATACCTTTGTAACATTTTCAAATAGTATAAAGAAAGTTGCTTGACTTTCCTACCTACAGATTTCGAGAATTTTCAGTTCTATTTTCAATTTGTTTTGTGTTTTTCTTTGTAATTATTTAGTTTCTGTTAAATCAAAGCCATTTGTATTTACTTTTACCTAAAAATTTTATACTTATAAGATTTTTTCATTAAGTAACTTCGTGCTATCACACTCCGTTCTCCATTTTCCATCCATTTGTTTGTTCCAAGCGTTTGTTTTGATACAGCATAGTAAAATCATTCCACCGATCGGAAATCGAACCTACAACCACCGTGTTTATAGATACACACTGCCCCATTCCGCCTTTGCGTCTTCATGATATATAAAAAAGGTTTATGTTTATCCTGTAAGGTTAATTCATGAACCCTTTTTTAGCTAATGTTGCTAAAACATACGCTATTTTACACCTTTCCTTACAAAACCCAAGTCACGAGTTATTTCCCTTGCTTATTAAACCTGCATTACAGTGAAATAATTTATCTTAACGGTATTAGATTTAAAGCTGGGAGCTTTTTATGGTAATTAGATATATCATCTGTTTACTCTAAGACAGGCGTAAGATTTTAAAGTATATTCATTATACAATATCCTTTACCATCGCCCGTAACTTTGTCTTTAAGTTATAAAATTGAACATCGAAAATTTTGTATTTACACGTTCTGTGGGAATTTTCAGAAATCCGCCTTTATTTCTCTCACCTCCTGCTCTTCTCTCTGTCTACTCTCAAGTCCACTAGTTTCTCCTTAGCCTAGAGTTCAAGCAATGTATTGTCCATTGAACGACTATTTTAAGAACATTGTAGTTTACTTGCCGTGCAATTGAGTGAAATTACCTAACCAGAAAATATTAAAGAATCAGAAAAAAATGCTTTAAATAAAAAAATGCTTTGACGTAAAACAAAAAATATGAAAATATCAAATCGTGAAACCCACCGCTCTGTTCATGTTGCGCAAACTTAAATATTCCGTAATACAAAACTTAACGGAAGTTTCTATTCAAGGATTTTACGTTCGTGCTTTAAACTTTATCTTAAAAGTTCACGTTCTATCAAAGTTCCTGGTTTTTTTTCTCAATAAACGAAAATTGTGAGAAATATTTGAAATTGAGGACGTAGCGCCGTAGGACGTAGCGCAGTCGCACAAGAGTGCGACTGCGCTACTGCGCGATTATTGTGAGTTTGATCTCCAAGCGGGGGAAATATATTTAATATTTTCATTTTTTCGCTCTGGCAACGAGGCAAGTCTACAGGCAATGCTTCCAGAATTCGGCGGAAAGTGGAAACTGGAAGTGTTTTAATACTAGGATGCCAGGTTTCTTGTCCTTACCCTGGTACGTGCGGGATACAGCGTGAACCCATAAAAAATAATTATAGTATAATAATTATATTTAAATTTGTTACCAAATTTTAACGATGTGATGTTTTCTACACTTATCGTACAGGTATTCAAAATTTTATCAAAATCATTCTCACATGCTGTCAGTGCTAATTATTTTTAGACTATATTCATAATAATAATAAAATGAAAGACAGAGGTCTGTACATGGAACAAGACATATGAGAAAAACTATTATTTGAGTTATTTTTTAGTGTTGTAGAAATCTAAATAACGATTTTACTATACCAAAAATTGTGTAGTTCAAGCGGGCGAAGCCGCAAGCGGGTCGCTTGTACCTATCTTAATAAAATGAAAACAAAATGAAGTCTTCCTATTCTTAGATTAACAGAACAAAGATTGTCTTAGAATAGTTGTATAGTAAAGTGCACTTTATATTATTAAATCGTATCAATCCATTTGAAGTGAAAATGTTCTTATGAAACCTTAAGATTAAATAAATGACAGTTCAAGATAATGACAAATAAAATTATAACTTAAAACTTAAGTATCCTAAAAATTTGGTACTTAAAAGATCGATTAATATATTATTGAAATATATAAGAAAATAACTATAGTGTCTAAATCGCACCCCCGAGGGTTGGCGGGTCGATGCGAGGCGAGGGGGCGGGCCAGCCTCAGTACACCGTCGGTCCGTATTGAGGACGCTCGTTCAGTCTCTAACGCGAGTGAAAAATACGCTACAGGTGGTTTTACATATAAATATATAGGGAAACAGTGATTATTTATAATATTTCATTTTATTTTTTTATTTTATTTATTTTATTATCAATTTATTTAATATATATTTTTTTAATGTTTTAATCAATTTTAAAATTAAACGCATATCGCGCGGTAATAAAACTTTATGAAAGTTGTCGGTAGGTAAAGGTCATTTTGGCGTGTACTTTCATTGCGCATGTCCTGCGCAGGAGAAACTTAAAGTGAACGCATAAAGGAAGGTATCTTTTACTTTCAATATGATGAAATTAATTACTTTTTAAAATTATTTTTGACATTTTCGACTCTATTACTTCTCTTTCTTGATGTCCGTTGTGTGTTTCTAATGAGATTATAAAGAGTTTTGAGTTTTCGTCGTTTCCGTGAAATCTAAATTATTTTAGTTAACAACAATATGTGGACCGTAGTGGGGCAGCGGCACAGCTTTTGTCTAAACGTAATATTTGAGGGTTCAATTTCCACTTGAGGAATGAATTATTTTCATCTCCTAAGAAGCAGACAAAATTCGGCTTTGAATTCCGCCTCTCATCGCACAATGTCTCGAAAATTAGACGAAAAGAAGGGAACGGATTGTCAGAGCACTGGTTCTCCTAGCCTATACTTTTCAACAAAAATAAAACAATTAAACAATTTTATAAATCGAATTATTATCGTGTATAAGTTGATGCTTGATAATATATTATGGTCTTGAACTCCTCTTTACGAATAATATAGTAGTCTTCTATCACAGAAAAATATAAGAATAGGCATAATGTATTAAATTAAAATAATAATTGGTAAAATATTTTTAAAAGTTTTATTTTTATTTCGATTTGGGGCTATTTATATCGGAAACAATGAAGATATAAATAGAAGCATAATAATGTGACTAATTAAAACTTTTAATTCTTTTTTTATATAAGTTAATTGAGGTCGCTTATAAGTAGATACAAATTAAAAGAATTTAGAATTTTTACTACTAGCAATTTCAGTTGCACTTTGTTCTGAAGCTTATTATATAAATCATGTTATATAATTGTAGTCTTAAATTTTAGATATCGAAAATCTGTGTAAGAGAGTTTCAAACCTGGCAACATTAGCCCTTAAAGGATACGGACCGCCATAAAGACATCCGGTACCTGTCGGTAAGGTCGAAATTTCCTGTGACCTAGATTTTATTTTACTAAACTATCTACAGCGGAAGTGTGCCGTTCGATATTATATTATGTATATAAAGTGAACTTTAGATATGGCAACGTTCGCCTCACTGTACTGACTATGTTATGATGATGCCTTTGAGGAAATAACCTTTTAGTAGGCTTTAATATAAGAATCTCTTTTTATTAGACTATTTTAAAAATGAAAATGATTTGTATTTTACAATTTAGTTCACCTTTTCGTGCTTAATATTCAATAGAAAATAATATTATTATGATTACCTACATTTCATTTCAAATTTACCATTCTTAATGGGAGCTTAAGTGAAGTATTAAGACATTCCGTATCCGTTGAGACATTTCCGTTCCCCACTTTCCGCCAAATTCCTTATTCATTGCGTGTTGAGTGGCGGAATTCATCACCGCGCTTTGCCTTGTTACCAGAGCGAGAGAAGTCCTCGAGCGTAAATCCACATCAACCGCTTGTGCCTCTATTATTATATATCTCATATTATTACATAGGTTATAAAAAAATACATTATTATATTTCTTTTATTATTTGTACCATAAAAGATATTTATATTAGTTCGAAACTATCCCACGAGGCTCAAACAAGTAGCATTGATGGTAGGCACTGCCCAGTACACCAGTGAAATGTGGTTCGTGATTGTAAATTAAATATTGGTTTTCTTCAGATGCACTCTCAAAAGAATGGCCGCTCTTTCTGCATTCCCTTACAAAGAAATCCATGAAATAGCGGTTAGCTTTTATAGCTTCTAAGGAATGTGCGTAGTTCTTCGATTTCTTCCATTCGAAAGAATTCTTTTCTGGATGAAATTGAACTCCGTAGAAGGGATACCTAAAATAGTTTTTAATTATTAATAATTAGGTTGAGGCTTTAGATGCATTAATTTCCACTTAATTGGTCTTTTCTCAAATATTTTTGTATTTTATAATTATGACCTTTATGTTTTTCCCGAATACTGATGTATAGGTAGACAGAGGGAACCTGGTTCCTCACGATGTGCTAATTTTTCGAGACAGTGCCTGTTGAATAGCTGAATTCAAAACCCAGTTTTGTCTACGAGAGCAGTGAAATAAAAAAATATTTAAATATAATCATTCCGAAATGTTGAAATCGAACCCACAACCAATTACGTTTATAATAACTACCCCATTGCAAACACAATATTATCTCGTAAAACGTATTTTATTTCTACATACCTTTTGTGTTCAATACTTGCTATGAACTGTACTCCGTAATCATCATCACTGTATGATGTCACAAGCCACTCATTTGTAAGATTATAAGCCTTTAAATTCTGGAACAAAATATTTTCACTAACAATTTGGTCTACAATGTGAAGTGGAAGCCTAACTGACGGCAGCTTAAGCAACTGAAGAAATAGGGTTTATTTATACTCAAAAGATTTTCTTGAAATTTATTCTTTAAGAAGGCGAGAGCAAAATATATAGGAAATTGGGTAGTTTCATAAGCAAAGGCGAAAATGAATGTAATTTAATGTTAAAGTTGTAGATTTTCAATAAGGTTTTGTAGTGTGTACTTGTTGGATACCTACTTTACAGCTTCACGGTTTTTCCCGTATAGAGGGTAGGCAGAGAGAACCTAGTGAAAAGATACTCCGTTTTGAACTTTCCGTTTGAATTGTAGATTTTGATTGTTCACGCCTTTGTTTTTGGCCATGTCGAGGAAATGAAAATATTTATTGCCTCCAAACGGGAATCGTATCCACTACCATCAAACTTGAAGTCAGATGCTGTCCAACTACGCCATGACAGCCATCAATACTAGAACTAAGCAATTACTTTAAAGTTGCGAAGTCTTTTTGTATAATTAATTACTATTTGCCTCCATAGCGACTATGGAGAGGCTAAATAAATGGACTTACGGCGTCCACTATACAGAATTGATGAGCGTTTACAGTCAAGTCTTCGTTTTTCAGTAAATTAATAATATCTTCTGGAGTTTCTTTGAACATTTTGCTATTGCGGAAGTCTGAAAGGATAATATGTAAGAATTTGAAATAATAACTGTAGATATCTTAGAAAGAATATATTTATACTTATAGAACCATATTGCAATTTCCATAATTTTTTTTAACGATTTTTAACGTTTAAGAACCCTTTTTATCGTGGAATTTTAAGATACATCGCTTAATTGGCTTTGTTGCTGTAGAATATCTTTCTGTGTATAAAATATGTATACATAATCAGAGAAACTTTATATCTATAAAATACAGC
This sequence comes from Heliconius melpomene melpomene, assembly GCA_000313835.2. Lineage (NCBI taxonomy): Eukaryota > Metazoa > Arthropoda > Insecta > Lepidoptera > Nymphalidae > Heliconius > Heliconius melpomene. The sequence continues at coordinate 34,872 of HE670138.1, forward strand.
CAGCCAGTCTCTATAAAGTATAATACTAAAGAAATGTATGTTTAATACTATAAAATTTAATACATTGTAAACCCGGCTTAACTTTAGATTTCACATACCTGACGTAAAATTCAATGGAAGATTCGAATAAGAATAGCATCGAATCCTATTTTCGACTTTACCGCGGCCCGACGCCAGTATGATAAGAAGTTCGAATCCGAGGCATGTTCCAAATATTGGGAAATAATCACCGGCATCGTTCAGCTCTTGGGCTATTTCATAGATATGCTGTCCAGCGTCAGCGTAGCCATTTGACTGATTAAAATATGTCGCTCCTCCTGGTATTAACACTCTATAAATGGTGAAATATACAAATAATAGTACCTACTCTAATATAAGCGTCGTCATACGAGTTCGTTGTGGTGTAGGGTCCGTATCTGATTGTTAACGCGTTGGTTGTAGATTCGATCTTTACATGAGGTGTGATATATTTAAATTATTTCTGATTCTTGTGAGGCCAGTCGTAGCGCAGGGGCATAAGTGTGTCACTGTGAACACGACGATTGTACTCGTAGGTTCGATTCTCACTTGCGGAAATTAAGTATTTGATATTTTCATATTCTCGTTCTGGCAAAGCAATCAAATCAAAGCACGAGATAGAGTTATGCTACTCAAAACGCAATGCATCAGAATTCAGTGAAAAGTGAGGAACGGTAGTGTCTTAACACTAGTCTCTCTCTGTCTACCTTGCTACAGCGTGACGATGAAAACAAATATATTGATCGAACGCACACCCACGCTCTTACAAGCAAATACTGCTCTACTCGTATGTGCCACAATGGTGTCATAAGCATTTCATCATCAATGATATTCGAAATTGTATTATTGCATATAAATGAGTACTATCGCTTTTAATAATATAAGCAATTAAATTCAACATACGGTTTATGCAAATTATTATTGATTAAAATCTATGGATATAAACGTTGGACATCACTAAGTAATTTGTATGCGATAACAATAATGTATATCAAGATATATTATTTTATTTATTTAATATAATGGAGTTTTAATTAAAAGTAATTTAGGTAGCATATTTGACGTTTTTTATTCCGTTGAATTAGATTCGTTAAAGCCGTTATATGTGACAGTACGGGGTCAATACCCACTTAGGGGACTTAATTATTTTCATTTTCTTCCTCTAGTAACAAGATAAAAGTACGGTGTTGAGTCCCGTCACTCAGTCTACTTGACTCAGTCACTCTACAAGCAAAGTGTCGAAAATATGGCGGTTAATGGTTAATTTTTATTGCTGAAAACTCAATATTTTAGTAAAAGTTAAATTTTGTAAATACTAATAAGCATGCCTTTATATGTTTACAGATAATTTTATTTTGCCATAAATTTAGTTTAATAATATAAAGAATATTTTTTACCCATTGATTTTTCCCATAAGATCTTCATAATAGCTGCGATCCTTGCCAATTCTGAAATATGAAAAAGAAAATATATTACATATTTTATTAAAATAACATTAATAACACACAATGCATCCAGAATTCGGCGAAAGTCCGTAACGGAAGTATCTTAATGAGAACGAAGTGTCTTTATAGGTTCCCTCAGCTTATCCTACTATGTGCATAGATAATCTAAAAAAAACACATATTTTTTTCTGTTTTTATATACATATAAAACTAAGGAATTTTTAAATACACAATCAATACAAAAAATAGCTGAATTGGCTAAAAATAAATATGTTTCTAACACTACTGTTCGTGTGAAATAAAGTGGATAGGTTTTTTGAAAGCGCTTTCTGTTTCATAAAAAAAAACTAGAAAGCCAGGCATTAAGCTTAGACCGGCGTTAGTAGTGAACGCTAAAATCTAAAACTGGAGCTGTAGCTGCAAAAGATTGGCGAGTCAGTTGATTAACGAAGTAAACCATTATTGACTAATATTAATAGTAGATTAAATTGTTAATTAACTTTCGTTAAAAAATAAAGAAACAACTGAAAATAAGAAAATTAGATCTCACGTTCTATTCCTCACAGCAGGTGAGATAGAGGGAACCTGAACACTTAGTGTTCCGACACTCCGCTCCCATTAAGCCCTTTCCGTTCTCCACTTTCCACCGAATACTTTGAAAAATATCTAACTATAGAAACTAACATACGTTATCACTAAACATACATACAAATAATATGACAATAATATTAAAAATACTTACAAAATTGGAACGACTCTCGCGCCAGATGCCTCTACATCTTTGACGTAGGAAGCTGCAATATAACTTGTGTAATTTTCTTCCGGGTATTTCGTATGGAGATAGACAGACTGTTCCTGGGATAGAACACCTATTATAGGTCTATCGTTGACTATATCATTACTTAAAACACCGTTTAAAGAGTAAACAAGAACTAAAATCAATATTCTCTCCATTTTTACTAGTACGAGTTTATGTTGAGACGATAACGTATTATTTATATAAATAAATTATCTTATCGCTCTAATAGCAAATGAGATTAATTATTGGAAAATATTTACTTTGTAAATTACCGATCGGCCATGTTCGACTTATGTGTTTAATTGATTTGTGATTTCCCATTTTACCAAACTGGAAGTATGTTAAATTTCAATATTATTATAACGTTTATATTGTCCTTTCTTTTTTTACATAATAATGTATTTATTTAGTAGTGGACCCCTATATACGAATCGCATGTCTCTCGTATGTCTCCCCACAACTCTCTCTATCTTTGAGTGCAAGTTCCATAAAGATGAGTTCAGCTTTTCCAGAAATTAGACCGAACAAATAAAAACCCAGACAGATAAAAGTTTTAATATTGTTTGTGTTTAGTATCGTGTTTTTTTAACCATAATCTCTATATTATGGCTAAAAACATGGTTACTTCAATTTATTTATACGTATAGATTTAATAAAGATATGTTAAAAAGGAAAAGTAACTACATTAATGTAGTTACTTTTCCTTTATTATGTTGATTATATCAACACAATAAAGGAAAACTATATGTGAAATCAATATAAAATTAATTAGCGTGTGATAAGATATTAATAATTAATTAGGAACGTCAGCATTTTAATATCCTACTACGGCATTGCATTATGATAAAGATGCTTTCTTTTTACACTTTCAAAACACTCTGCCCTCCGCTTTCTTTAGACACATGAAGTAAAAAGTGCTGGGTTCGAACGCCTCGCTAGGTCTTATCAGACCGTTAAGTTTTACTCTTCATGCTTGTATCGCTGCGCCACCACGAATGGCCTCAAGTTATGCTCTCTTTTTAATTTATATCAACACCATAATTTGACAATGAATTCGAACCTAAAACTGTTATATTAATCACTAATTCACAAAGCCACAAAGATATGAAACATTCAAAAAAATTATATTAAAAAAACGTATAACCTCAACACATTCCCTAAATTCACGAGCGATCGCGTCCATGACATTTGATTACGGAAACTGATATATCGGAACGTTTTGATTGCTTCTATTTCGGTACTAATTAAATCGTTTCCACGAATTGCCTGACGTTATGTTATTTTGGCCAATTAAAAAAAATATTTTTCAATTTGGTTTATTTCGCTCGGAGTATTTCACTCTGGCAAGAGCGAAAAGCGATGAGTTCTGTTCAATATGCAATGTCTCGAATTTTGGGGAATAGCAGAGAGTGAGTTGTTATTAAGTTATATTTGCCTACTGCTGCTACGTGTCGGGTAAAACTTTTTAACTTCACAGTGTATGGACCAGACCTATATGTACCAAACATAGCAAGGTAGGCAGAGAGAACTTGCAAACCGAATACCGAACCTGCAACTACAACCTACGACCTAGAAGATTTATTTCATATTATTTATTTATTTCTCTTCTCATTCTTTCTTCTATGAATCTGTCAAAAAATATTCTATGTTTCCTTTATCACGAATAATAGTTATAATTAGTTGTCTAATTTCATTAAAAACAGAACAAAGTGCATTTTACTTCGTAATCACTAATTTTAATAATAAAATGAAATGCATAGGAAATAAAAGAAAAAAAAACATAGGAAGTAAAAACCCAGTCAGTTGAGATTGGAGCAACCCTTACGCGACGCTAATTTACATTTATATGGATGTGATATTAGAATACGTGGGTGAGGTGGCATGAAAGTTTTTCATGCTCCTATACTAGAATTATGGAACTGTATAACTTATTATAACAATGCCATAATTCTACCATTAATTTATACATTTGTAAAGTTATACTTAAAAAAATTATCCTCTCCAGAGTGAGGAACCTCCTCCCAATATGCGCCGTCTCGACTAATACTACCTTCCCAATTCTTGATCCAATTGCTAAGCGATAACCTCTTAAGATGTGAGTTGAGGCTTCTCGCTATTAAACGATAACTGAAACCACTACCGGAAGTCCCACATCGCAGTAATGTCATCGGCTAAATTCCAAATATCTAGATATCTTTTGTTTTTCTGTCTTCACGAGATTATCGTCCTGTGAAATAGAAATATCAACTATCTTAGTTATGTTAGTTATTATTACTATTTAAACATTAAGATTTTTTTTTTCCTTTTTAGAGCAACATTTTACGCATTAAAAATCTAATGTCAAGACTACATGAGCGGCGGAACTTTGTGCGGAATCGAACCTGCAACCACTTCCAGACAAGTTTCGACGGTATCAATAAAGCATATAGTATAATTACTAATAAATTAATCTTCCAACAAAATCACTAACGTATATTTCATACTAGAAATTGAATACATTTCCAAATAACGCGAATTTTACATGAAAAGCGATATTAAACTATGGTTTACTTTGTATTTAATATAATTGCAGTTTGCGGTAAACGTTATGAGTGACAATATGTTAAATAGTTTATTAGCTAGATCAACTGCATACATTAACCTAACTTATGATACTTTTTTTTTCAGCTTCATGCTGTATTTCGCACACATCAGGGTTGGCAGAGGGAACCTAGTGTTAAGACACTCCGTTCCCCACTTTTTGCCGAATTGTTCGTGGTATTGCGTGTTGAGTGGCGGAACTCAACCGGGCCTTTGTCTTGGTGAAAGAGCGAAAAAATTAAATATTAATAAATAAAATTAATTCCCTCGAGTGGAGATCGAATCCACACCCATATGCCCCTGCGCCACGACGCTACGGCCTCATCTATGATAATTTTGAGTTTCAAATAAGAAGATTATGGCCTTCTCTTAGATCCTTATAACCTAGTATGTAGAAAACCACCATATACCAAAAATACGCCGTATATATAATGTATTTTACTTGGTATCAATATTATCTCGTCTTCGAGTATTGGGTAAAGAAAAACCGGGTGTAATAAGAATTTTAGACCTTCCTAAGCCTGAAGTTGTTATAGGTCCTAGATATACTTAATAAAATATTGTGATATATTTTTTTTAGCTTCAAGCTGTCAGTTGTGTTTCAGTTTTATCCTCTTGTAGCAGCCTTAACAGGTTCTAATTCAACTAAGCACAGGCCTATTCCTTGCAATGTTGGTCCTCTGGTGTTACAAGGTTACCTCTGGTGTTACCAATACACGGTCGTGGGCAGCAGTGATCACTTACCATCAGGTGACCTGTACGTTCGATTGCCTTGTCTTATGCATAAAGAAAAGTGTCTGTCTTTTCTTTATGGATTCGATATATTCGTTGAAAAATAGTAACAAATCTAAAAGAAAATTGCCTATTGTACAGATGGTTAGTTCAAATCTTATAAGCTATTTTCCACTTTCCGCCTTAAGAGCCATTGTGTGTTAGGAACTCAATGGCGCTATTTTAATATCCTTTACATTTATATTTCTCATATAAACATTGCTTTGTCGAGTTCTTGTATGTAAGGCTATGTAGCTATTATATATAGTTTAGTGTGCTGACGTCAAATTGAAAAATCGTAGTATTTTTTGTCATAACAAAGATAAGAATATTAAAACATGTTTATCCCCTTTTTCACTTAATAGTCTACTTATAATTAGGTACATACAATTGATAATATGTTTATATTTTTTATGAAAAATTAAACTTTATTAATCTTACAAAAATTTATTTAAGATACAATTCTCAGAAAAACCTTAACCGATTAAAGTAATTGGTTGAAACTTTACTTTTGAATACAAGTATAGATATTATTTTTTAAAATTATATTATTATTAGAAAACAAAAGTAATCCAGATTACTACATTAATAATTAAATACTACATGCCGGCGAAGCCGCAGGTGTATCGCTAGTAGTAAATGAGAACAAACATCAGGTATGTAACATTGGCAAATATTTCAGTCATAAATAGAAAATTAAACTAAAGTCAAATTCTAAAACAATTCGAATTTATTTTCCAATGTAATTTAGCCAAATAAACATTTAGAGTTAAGAAAGTTGAAATAAAGTTGAGGAAAATCGATAATGGCTTAATAAACACTCAGACGGTGCGGAGTTAACATTGATTATACGAATTCGTCTACTCAAGCTATTCTAACTAAGGGGAATACGTGATGAGTTTAGATTTGAAATGCATATTAATAACCTTAAATTTTACTTGCTTTTTTTTCTCTTCTTGCTAAAAAATTTGGTGTAAAACGTAACAAACAAACTAACATTCACATTCATAATATTAATATGATATCTGTATCTGTACTTCCATATCAGATGAATGAAACCTTTGATTTTTATATGTCAATCGAAATACTCAACCCGTTTATCAGCTTTTATTAAAGCCACACTTTTATGTAAGTTATTATGTGAGATTATCTCTCATAGTACATCTGATTTTACAGACTTTTTTTTTGTTTCATCTAAAACGATTACAATATAGTAATTGAAAATATAAAACCTGTGAATTTAGTGTTAAGGCACTCTGTTTGCATTGATATACTTCGGTCCCTCCACGCTTACGCTCCAACACCACGAAGTATATTTAAAAGATTTCTTTATCATATTTCAATAAAATAATTTTAAGTATATTTTACAAAAAAGGATTGGTAATTTGTTAACTATTATATTAAATAGAACAGTTTAAATATAATATAAGTATATAATTCGGATCAACAACGGCGCACAATGGCTATGTGTTGAATCCCTTAAGTCCCTCCCGAAAGTTATATTTGCGGAACGTATGATTCCTTT